>OY728129.1:1754294222-1754466722 GCA_963277665.1 Viscum album | reverse complement strand
GCTAAAAAGAAGAACTAAAGGAATGGAAAGAGGATTGTGCACCGAAGGGGACAACAGAGCAGATGGTGAACGGCTAAGGATAGAGCTGGTGATTGATTGCCTTAGGAAGTAGGTTTGTCTTATGAGGGATCAGTATTTGATATAGATAGGAGGTATTACACGAGGGGAAAGCCATTAAGGTAGAACGAGACGACCCTTTCTTATTCAAACCTTTGCTTCCATAAGACACATGGTTCCGAGCACTAGTCACCTATTTCTCTGACGGAAAAACCGTTGTAACCACCACCTGAACAGATTCATCGCTGACTTGAGCTTCCCCGCCCATCCACCCTATTTAGCGCACCGCTTGCTTGAAGTCAGTTATTCCTATGTGAAATGTTATTCTTTCATTCCCCTCCCCTCCATCGTTCAAATCCATTCCTTTCTGAAGCCTCTGTTGTTTCGGCTGACAGATGCATCTGCGTCTTTGGCTTCATCCGTAAATGATGCTAGAGCGGAGGGTCCGAAGGAGATGGATCTGATTTCCATCCAGCTCCTTCGGACCCTCTCTTCCTCGATCGGGAACATCCCTCATTCAGAGCAGTCTCTGGTTCAAGGTCGACTGCTTAAGCGGGGGCAGGGGCACCACGGGAGGGACTTTCATGATTGATGCAATTTATCATTAAAACCCTAGATCCGAAATGAACGAATTAGAAAGATTTCAGATTTGAACTGTATAATAAGGAGCTTCTTGTCCGTACATTTATGTCCTGGATTCCACTTACCATCGCAATGGTAGCAGAGTCCCTTGGCCCTTCTTTCTTCAATAAGGCCACAAACCTTGATTTCCCTAGAATCTATTGCAAATACATTTCTGTATGGTCGAGTGGTCTTTAGGCCTAATTGATTCATCACTTTCAAGAACATCACATTGGTGGAAGCTCCTGAATCAAGCATGCAATTGTACAACAACATATCATTTCTCCTCAGAGTGATGTAGAAAGGGCTAAAGCTACCTTTCTTTCTGTCCTGATTCATTACCTGGAACACTACCGGACAGTATTCATTAATATCCTTCACTTCTTACGTAAGCCCAAAAAAGTTTCTGACCTGTGAAGGGATCTTAGCCAATTCTGACAGAGGTTTTCTTTTTGCCAATTCACTCGCCAGATCTATATTTAAGTCAACATAAATAACAGGAGATACAACTTCGGCAAAAGCTACTTTGGTGGATCCAACTGTGGGATTATCATGTTCTTGCCTCGGCGGCCTCTGAAACACCTTTTTGTTTTTCCCATTATCTTGCTGCTTCCCCAACATCCTGCGTTCATACACCGCTGGAGAGAAAGATTCAGCTTTTTCCGCAATCTCTGCAGGTGCAGTTTCTGACCTAAAGAAATCAGTCAGTCTAGCCCAACCAGTCAAAATCGGTACTGTCAGTAGTCGCAATGGGAATCAATTGATCTTCTAGGCGATCGAATGAATGAAACCTGCTTCCAGAATGAGTCAAAGTGTCTTCTTCTACGTTCAGGAGAGTCAACCGAGAAGAAGAGAGCGAGAGTGGAAGGATAAATTCAAGCGAAAGGTTTCTGTTAACAGCTGCGTTAGTTGAATGAAATGAAAAGCCAGAGAGAGATAGGCCTCAATATTGTTTTATTGGGACTTCCCCTAGGCTAGGGTAAAGTAGGAAAGGGAGAAGGAAGGGGTAGAAAAATAGAAGATTGATTGGTTGCACTGAACGGCTTGCCAAATTCATTTTCCCCTTCTGACATCACTATTATATTCTAATAGTTGACTCTCGTCACTAGATTCTATCAATATATATAAGTACCAGCTGGCGATTCCCTCCTCTTCTACTTTAGTCACTGCTCACTAGTTCGTAGGTCACTATCCCCTCTCGTACTTGCTTTTGCTCGTATGAAGAGTTTGTACTTCTCGTATTAGGAATCAGAACAGGCACAAAAGGAAAGAGTCACACACACCTGGTGATATTGTTCGCTTGGCTTTAGCTCGTCTTTCCTCTCCGTGGGTGCGTAACTGAAAGCTTTCAATCAAGTCTTCACGATAGTAGCCTTCCGCTCAGAAGTCATCAAGATGCTCTAAAATCCATACCTGAAGCAAAGCTGCACATCCAAAGAAAGTTCCATGCTTCCGGGTTGAGCAATAAGACAAAGAAAGGATAGTCTCGGCAAGTATCATGTGCACCATCGACACTTCCGCATTCATTTTCTCCACCAAAGAAGTGAGCCGACAATCAAGAATTCTGGGCTTGCCGGGAAAGACAACACTCCCAAAGATGGCAAAGGCCAAGGCATTGATTGCCCAAGCTAAACTAAATAGAAGGACTCGGCTGAGTTTTCCCCTCGCCTACAGGAGTTATGGATCGATAGACTCTTCCTGTGGTCAGGCATCAATTCGAAAGTGAGGTCACCGTCCCTCTTATCTGGATCTGTCTTTCCTCAGTCTCTGACTATATAGGAAGAGTACTTGTCTCGGGTATCATACGATTCTGCCATACGATTCTCTTTCTTTTTTATCAGTGGAACATCTTCTACTCTTTCAGACTTTCGAATGCCTCTCCCTTCCTGACCCTAAGGTGTCAGATCTTTTAGAACCTTATCCCTATCAGTCTTCCAATCGAGCTATCGACCGATCACACTATTAGAAGAGTACTGAGGCCATGACTAGTGCACTGTGGATTTCCAAACACGCACACATAGGTTCTATAGGTAGTAGACTATAATTTATTTCCTTTTGTCCCCTCTTGGCTTAGTTAGCTCTTGCTTCAGGTGTAAGTGAAGTGAAAAATATCTCTTCCTTTTCGGTAAGCTCAGTACTCGAGGGAGGTGGTACTTATATATATGAAGTTCCACTCTTTATGTTGGGCTAGCGGTATCTGTTTCTGTATCGGCTTTATCTAGCGAGTGGGATTCTTCATTGAGTAGACGGGAACAAACCAAACCAAATCCGTTTTTTTACCGTAAGTCGGAACTCCAAACGAATCGGAAACATGTTCAGCAGACAGATCAGAAAAGAGCGATGGCTACTTTTAGCTCAGTACTCTTCTAATAGTGAACTACCGCCCGGAATAAAAGAAATATGTCAGGCCATTTCTTGTTTTTTAAGAGATAGTTAGGAAAGGAGCTAGCATAGTTTCTGTTCCAGGGGTCGTAGACTAAAGAGAATGATTGGGGTTTCGGCTTTTTTTAAGGGAAGGCTTAGAGAGGAGGCAGCTTTAGGGAAGGTGGTGCTTGAGGATAGAGAAGAGATAGGTTGTCGGCTGTGGAGATGGAGACAGTGGCTTTCTGGCTTTTGAGATCAGATCTACTTTCTAGTCAGGGGAGGAGAGGTGGTTGATTGACAAACTATCTCTGTCTCATCTCGACACACGACTAGCTGTGATTAGTCTTCCTTGTCCATGCTCAGTCTTTTTTATGATATCACTAAAAAATGAAAAGTGAGGGAAGTAGCAGTTGTATGGCTATATATCCATTTCAATATCCAGATTATGCTATTGACGTAACTATCGGTTCCCATGCCTCTACCTCCCTCCCTCAGAACCCATGTTGCAGGTTGGCTATGCGCCCGGATCTCCACCACCTATTGTTAAGCCAAGTCGATAGAACGAAGCTCAAAGACCTAGAATTCCAGTTTCCCCACCGCTCCACGATTTCGAAGCTTCGGCTTGACCGCCTTCTCAATCAAAACCGGGGCTTTCCGCAGTCGCCTGCATCGAAAGCTTTCAACCTCGTCGCGGTTATGGTCCTCCCCCTCAATGTCCGGGATTCCTATGCATGCTCCCGAGGATCAATAGGTCTGGTTTTTTACTCACCTCTAAGGGTGCATTGGCCTTTTATCCCCAATCCATTCACCATAATAGCCAGCCGGAGGGAGCGATGGACACTGTTGAAATCGATCAGATTGAGCCGGTATGCGCAACGCCATAAAGCAACCTCCCACCGCCCCCTCAATAAAGCCGAAAATAGATGGTTGAGCTGCGAGGGGCCACTCTCACTTCAGTCCGGACCCTACCATTCAAGCTTCCAAGACTTTTGGCAAAAGGAGAAGGCTAGGCAAAGACCCGCATCAAGTGCCAAGGCTTAGGTCGATTTCTTCCAGATCCTTTCCCTGAATAACCAATTGAAGGTGATTTCCTGGTTGGCGAGTAGCAGCGCTTGTCTGTGAGCTAGATGCATAATCGAACTATAAACCGAACTAGCGACAAGCATGTAGGAGAGTGACCAGGCCTGATATTGGTACTGATTAATGACCACTTGAATCAGTACCGAGATTGGCCCCAACCCATCAATATATATCAATACCAGTTCTCCCTCTCCCTCCTGACCCTTTCTAACTAAAGGGTCAGATAGGTGCTACTGAATATATAATATAAGGGTTTAGAACCTTAACCTAAGAGGTGTCAGATCTTTTAGAACCTTTGGCCATCTACTGGTCGGTATAATGTAGGCAGTAGTACTATTAGAGTAGAGTACTCACTATTAGAAGAGTACTGACATCCTACCAAATTTCCGAGCGCGATTCACCTTGCCTCACTCTTATGCATCGCTTTAGCCGTAGGTCATATTTGACACCCAAGAATAAAACGCATTCCAATCCACTGCTTCGACGACGATCGATTCGGTGAACGGGGCTGCCTACCAGACCTCTCAAACAGTAGTTTAGTCGTATGCTGCTAGTACTGCTTGTGCTTCAGGACGTGGGGTCACCGCCATGCGCCTATTCCCACTACCGCCAACTCTCAAAGAACCGGATATTATTTCAGTACTCTACTCTAATATTTTCGGTATAATATAGGTAGTAGACTTCACACAACTACTCACACTATTGAATTGGTGGTGAAATCGACAATGCCGATGCCAACCCATCTCAACTCCAATGCCAGCGGATATGGCCTTTTCTCTATGAAACCATGCGGGCGATCAAGTGCATTCAGTGGCCAAATCAATGACATCACTCTTTCTTGAACATGGCGGTGGAGTCAGGGAACCAATACTACCCCCATGGATATCTTTCATATAATCGTGAAACATCAACTCGTCCTACTGCTGCTCGGTGTATGGCAACGGTAGCTATGCTTGTAGTATGAAGGGCCCCATGAGCTCGCCATGAACCATCAATCACCCTAGTTCCCAGGAAACTCACCACCAACTCTATCACCCCATATCGTCATGGAATACCTGACCCATAAGTACTCTACTCTAATAGTCCTATCTGTTCCGCTTCATCCTACCTGTACCCCCACCCTTCGGGCTCATCGTACGAGTGGGTCATTCTGCCACCTCGGTGTTATGCCAACTGAGGCCCCATATCCATTCCATGGCCTTCTGGTTCACTCGGTAGGGTCGGTGTGGTATATGTGCCTTCATCCTTGACCAACCTCATTAGTAAGAACACAACCACCACTCCATGATCCCTCCACCATATCTATGACAATCAAACGATCAGACACTAGATAGACAGAGTACCTGACCCCGTTTCAGGTGCCAATTTGTCTGTCTGGAGTTGGGCTCGTGAGCACACTATTAGAAGAGTATTGACGATTGATAGATATATAGTCGTGGTTCTACTACCTATATTATACCAACCTTTTTCAGTTGGAGTGGCTATCGGCATCAATAGTCTACGGTTGTTCGACTAGACACAGTAGGGAAGCCGGGCGGGTAGTCTTCTACCTATATTATACCGACGTGGAACCATGTGAGGATAGTGGCAATGGAAGACCTCATCTTCCCGTGCCACGCCACCCCATGCGCCATCTGGCAAGTCGGGAAACTAGGCGGCCTAGGTTGCTCGAGCCCCCAACTCCACTCCAACTGTTGAGTCTGTATAATATAGGTAGTAGAACAGACGGGAATGCGCTTGAGCGTATCCAGCTCCCGGGCGCAGCAGATATAGAATCAATTGAGTAGTGGGGTTGACCATTCACTTAGAACACCGAAAGCGTATCACCCGAGCACCACCAACTCCATTCCAGCAGCTCTACCTTCTACCATATCCTACCGGGTTCATATCATATCATATCATAGTAGTACGATCGATCGACTGGGCGACATAGGCATGATAGGTACCTTGTGCAGTGGGGGACAGGTACTCTTCTAATAGTGGACTTCTTGAGCCCCATGGAAAAAAAGGGTTTGTTGGCTTAGATGGTCGATCAAATCACTATTCGAATAGAGCTGGCTTCGCCCACACCCAGTTGCTACTCGATGCCCTCCATTGCTTCGCCCACTCCACTTCGAGTTCTTTATCCTTATCAGTATCGCGCATACCCGACAATCTAGACCTTGAGGAAACTATTAGATTAGATATAGTGTGGTATTGGCGTTCTACGCTGTACGATTTGACGTTCCAGTATCATTTCCCCCTTTGTGAAACCGCTGAGATATCCCATAATGGCACAAGCCATTGGCCCCTCCGGCATTGAGCTACGCCTAGTTGGAGTGGAAAGGTAATATTTTTTTTCTAGGTGTGATAGATGCCCCATCCTCCCTTGTCCGCTCGGGCTATGGCTTCTCCGTATATAGTCTAGTTGGCCGTACCACCTCGATTCCCACTGACCGTACCGTTCGAGACCATTCCACTAACTACTACTTGTTTTGTTTTGTTTTGACAAAACAAAACAAGTAGTAGCTAGTCAGTCAAGTTACAATGAATCATATGACATGTGTGCATGAGAGTGGAAGGAAGCTTCATGGGGTTGGACTTATAAGGATAAATAACTAATGGTGCTGGCGGTGTGGTTTGGACTAGCCGGCAGGTACTGGGTGAGGTTCCCAGGCCAAAGCGTAAAGGCATGATTTGTTCCACAAAGCTCACTGCATTGACCATAGTATACTCCACCGTGTAGTATAAACATGCTCAGTTGATTTAAACGCCTCGATACTGCATCACATTTCAAGCCGGAGGAAGGCACAGCCCAACTATGAGGGACATCAGCTGCTGTGACTAGAATACAGATATGCGTTTTTGCTGGTAGGATGACTCGATTGTCTACTTCTAAGATACGTGATTTTCCCATTGCTGGATCGGATTCTGGAATTGGATAACTATCAAAAGTGAGAGCCTTGTCTGTTCCGTCGAAACAGTCTGAATACTCATAAGGGTGGAAAACCAACCCCAAACTGTACTGGCAGCATTGAACCGCATACAGCTCTCCCAGCCGCCTATGAACCACCACTACGGCCATCTCCATTCCAACGAACCATTGATTCCATTGTTTCAACCCCATCCAAGAATGCTGAACTATATAGAGAGAGTACTTGTTGCACGCACACCACTCACCTGGTCTCTTTGGAATGTCATGAGGTACCACCACAGGCTGATAGGTTCCCAATCGTTGAGCCATCGTCGTAGCTGCCAGTCAACCCTGTCCCAAAGTCGTACCGTGGCTCGAGTCCATTCCATCTGGAAAACCACGCTCACTCCATCAATCTCCATACAACAAAAAAAACCTTGCTTCTGAATCGAATCGTTCCTACTGCTCTTCACCGGTACCCGGGAACTCTGAACTGGCCATCTCATGTATTCTCATAATATAGTGATCCTAGGTACTCTTCCTATATAGTTTAGATTAGAGTACTGGATCGCATGTCCGGTCCCGGCCGGTGTGTACGTAGTTGCTTCCTGACCCTCCGACCCCAGTAGCATTCCAGTGGTATCATCCTATATCGGTCTCTATTCCAACCCCACCAACTCCATGCCATCCATACAGTACGTGACCGATTGACCTCGATATCATCCTATATCGGTGTCAAAAGCCAATACCACCCAATCAATAAGAGTAGTAGGGGTGCCTTAGTACTCTACTCTAATAGTTCCACTTCCCCAATGGTATCAACTAGGTCACCATCTTGAACCCCATCAACCCCATTCAGATCGTGGTGGTGCCAAGCCTAGCATTGCCGATCTCGCACCATCTCCTTTGTGGGTACAGGATTCGAACCTGCAGTCGTTCAGGTCATGAGCCTAAGGAGTCTAGCCAATTCCTCCAACCCGCTTCCGTCGCTCTATTGTCATTGAAATGGTGCCCATTGATTTTCCAACCACCTTGGTGATTCGAGGTATCATTGTTGTCATCTGCCCCCCAACAACTGCAATGCCAACTGCACCACTCGGTATATAATCTAGATAGTGTATAATCTAGCCAGGTACTCCTCTATATAGTCTATAGGTGGACCACTATAGGCACCTTTTTTGGTGCCTATAGTGGTCCGACTATATTATACCGAGATTGGCCTTCTGAAACCATCCATGCCATACCTTCCATCAACCCCAGCCCGACGCATATTAGTCATAGTGGCCATCTGTCCATTTGTGCCAAGAGATCCATGAAACCATACCCCCAATCAACCACCATCTTAAAGAAGAGGAATGCCTAGGATGGCATGGGCATATGCAGCTCGGTATGTATGCATGCTTAACACATTGCTATCGAGGGTGAGTCTTTCGACTGCTTAGCTGCCTGCTGTAGCTGCAGGAAAGTATCTCTTTCTTCACGGGTGGCTCGAACGAATCTGAAACGGATGAGATAGAGGGGAGCGAGGAGTGAGCAAGCGGAACAACGAGCGAGTACTGACTCCGGAACACAAAGGGAAAGCAACGGAACGAGCTGCATCTCTTTCACCCGATCCATCCGGAAAGCGAGGACAGAAGTGAACGGAGTGAACGAGAGGACGAGGACAACTCAATGGTATTACCTCTATGGATTCACCTTTCTAGTATATAGAATTTTTCCATCTCTGAACACTAAATCGCCTGCGCGTATTGCATTCGACCGCATATGAATCATTGCTTCTTTCTCGTTCCCCTTCACACCGTTGCATCATCCAAAGTATTGAGGTTCTGAGGTCCTTGATGACCAAAGTATTGAGACCTGAGTCTTTAGGTGTCTGAGGTCTCAATACTTTGGTCTCAATACTTTGTTTTGGAGCTACGACTTGGATAGTGCTCGTAGACTAGTACCAAGGGTGAGGTTCTTCCTAGGGCAGGTGTATCCTAGTTCAGTCAGCAGGTGGTATCGCCCTGGCCAAACGATATCGATAGCATCGCAGCACCAATCATAGGTGTGCATTTCAATCGACAACCACGGCAACGGCCTGCACGACCAGTCATACGATTCCAAGACTTTTGTCTATCCGATAGATCGTTGTTGCCATAGCCCCCGCTGATTCGATCCTCCCCCAATGGCTAAAGGAACCGAACACCTCAATTCGGCTACCTGTTGTTCGCTACCGCATCCTGACCAGCTGCTTGTTGTTGGCTAAATGAGAGGCCTGTTCGCGACCTTGGACCATTGCTGACTTTGAGGTCAGTAGGAAACACAACGATCGTGGTTGGGTTGATCGTCGAGATATGAGACACAAGATGCCCTTGCCCTTGCTAGGATTGCCTATGGCCCGGTTTCTTGCTAGTGCCAAAAACAAGTTGAGTAACTGGGACAATACTGAAGGGGACGGTCAAGCGGGTGAAGTTTTTTTGATGATTTCATGACGTGTTCTCAACTCGACCATGCATCTCTTCATATACGATAAAAGGATCAATCAACACGAGTCTAGCATTTTCGTCATGGTAGGTAATAGAAGTAGACCTTTATGGTAGGTAATAGAAGAATAATCTCAAAGATGAGGTCGTCGGTATAATATAGGTAGTAGCACTATTAGAGTAGAGTACTGACGCCGTCTCTCAGCATTCTGAACCTTTCTAAGCTGGTGAAGGAAACAAATTTGGTCGTACGCAGTGGGAGAAGAAGGAAATTCTTGATTCAAAGCATGCTACCCCAGGTACTCACTAGGATAGGTGTATTTCTCCTTAACCTGACGATATCTACCTATAATAAAGGGTTCTAAACCCTTATATATTCAGTAGCAGCCCTTTAGGGAGGGTCAGATCTATGAGAACTTGGCTACTGAACCCTATTCGGTTTATAAAGGGTCAGATCCGGGTACTCTTTCTATATAGTCCTAACCCTTTCTAAAGAAAGGGTAAGATCTATGGGTACTCTTCCTATATAGTTCATCCGGCTTCTACTGATATAATATATCACTATATATATAGAGTACCTGAGAACCTTCTATTTCTACCTCTCGTTATAGTTGTTCTAGTTCTTTCATTAGCCTTTCCGCTGCTTCCTCCAGTTCTAGTTCTTCTCGGCATAGTCTGATTCTAAGTTTTGAATACCTGTTACTTTCTTTGTTATATATTGTGAGTGGTAATGCCGCATAGTCTAATTCTCCTTTAGCTTTATGTCTCCATATTTCTGCCTTTACATCTTCGTTATCGCTCTTCCCCTCATACGATGATAGAGGGGGTTGGGTTCCCGAGCTTGTTGCGCTAGGAGAAGAGAAGCATAGGACTGGTTCTCATGAGATCATCTCTTTTCGCATACCTATATACGCAATATGAAAACTGCACCTCTCTTTCCTCGGAACTGAAATAGCTGCCCTAGTCGCTTAGCTACAGGAGCTAATAGCAAGAGAGGGATAGATAGAAGGGCTTATAAGGAGGACTATAGAGCTTCTTATCGAGACTTCTTACAGGACGTAGTAACTACCCATATCATAAAACTCTAACTGGACTTAGACAAGGGAAAAAGCACCTTCCTTCATCCTTCATCCGCTTGCAGGCAAGTAAATAGGACTGACCTTGGCTTACATGAACTAAAGGAAGATAAAACTAGGAATAGAAGACGATAAGATGATCTTTAGCAGACGATCTTTTTCAAATGATGATCATCTTATTCTTTCTTTTCTGTTATTGGAATCTCTGTGTGGGAGAGTGTGAAATAGGCTTGCTAGTCGATATCTGATAATAGGAGCATATCGGGAGGGAATCCATTGAGATTCTATTGCCAGTTCCGTGTAGAAAAAGATAGAGGTTAAGGCATCTCACAATCAAGTCATAGTCATAAAAGAGGTTAGATCTAAGAAAGGTCTAGGAAAAAACTACCAAAGAAGAAGCTTGGCGTAAGTGAACAGAGTGACAGAGCGCAGAGAGAGGAGGGGATCCGAGTGTGCTTGTAGCGAATTCTGTAATCTATAACCCAGCACCATGTAGGACTACCGATGTGGGTAGATAATAGTTTAAGGTGGGGGTTCGGGCTTCCCGTATTGAGGTCATCGATCGACAGGGTGCTACTCCGGGCTTCGAGCCCCTTTCGTCATTGTCCATTTGTGAAGGCATCAAGGGACCTCTATGTTTGTTAGTTTGCCTGCCCTATCCTAGGATCCCTGGAGCGAGGTAGCTAGGAGGAGAGGAATTCTTAAACCTAGTACTGACTCTCATCTGGAATGGGAGGACGGGTTGAATAAGTCCTTATGGAGTTGGGATCCCAGTTAAGTCAGATTATTCCCTGGAACAAACCACCTCCATAGGGAAGGGAAGGCAAAGCAAACTCACTTGGGAAGTTAGGACCTTGGGGAGCTCATTGGTTTAGCATCCACTTCAGACCTTTTGATAGCAGACCTTTCGTTACATCTATTGACATTAAGATAAAATAAAGGCTGGAATTGGGAAATTGTCATCAATCAATATCGAAGAGACTTGCGCTAGCGCTAAGGTATGCCTGGAAATCCACTTGCTTCAATCTGATCTACGACCAGGCTACATGCGCCTAGTTACCTGTCTTGAGATAGCTCAATAGAATTGATCTATGACCTTGCTCTATCCCTACAGGGAACAACAAGGAAGATGCCCCTAAGGGTGAAACATCCTGAAAGTTCCCTTGCGCCCTATCCGACTACAAGAACAATCCCCGCTCCCGGCTAAGACATTATCTTCTGGCCTGGCCTTCTCTTCTATAGCTCTCACTCAATAGATATTATTTGTTTCATTCATTCCTATCTCCTTCGGACCCTAGAAAGGGGAGCTACTATCAAGAGCTGGCTAGATCGAATTCAATGTTGCTCTAAACCTACAGGTTACGCTCGTACCTATATAAAGGATCACCTCGTAAAGTGATTGATGACTCAACCTTGAGTAATCCAGCAGCAGTAGCTAACTGACAACACGAAGTGCCATATCCCTATTTAGGAAGAGGAAACCCTCCTATCCCTTCCCTATTTACCAGCCAGACGAGATAATCGGTTATTAGCCGGCCTAGCTTCCTCTAAATGAAAGTGAACAACAGGACGGGATGATAGGACTAAGAGAAGAAGCTAAGACATAAGAGTCCGATAGAGGATGAGGATATAGTAACACAAGACGATCGAATGATATTAACATCACTAGGAGAATTATTTAAGAGGCACTTGAAGATGCGCTTCTTGATTAGATGAGCTAACGTAAGAAAAACCTGACCTTAGGAAGGAAGAAAGTCAGGACTTGACCCATCTATCTCTCTAGATAGAAGGACAGAGGCAATGAGAATGGTTTAATCGCAAGGGAAAAGCAATAAGGATAACTACTCTGCTACTCTTTGATATCTATCCTCACCTAGCAGATTACAGGAACAACCCTCTAATACATTCCGTTATGTCCTATCTTGATCTAAACCTACAGTCAAGTAGCAAGAAAGAGCACAGGCTTGGGATAAAAACCTCGCTATCAATCAATAGAAGAAAGAAGCTACTTGAAGGTAGGACTATTAGAGGGATGATACCTACCTATTAAAATCCTCACTAGATGAGGGTAGTCGTAGATTACAGTCAAAAGGCTTCTCGCCTTCAAGAGAGCTAGGAAGACCTATAAAGCAACTAGGAACTAGTGCATATCTATCCTAGCTTGATCTAACCTTCAAGTCAGAACAAGGTCTCATGCATTAAGGAAGGGAATGTCAGTCATAATAATAATAGAGAGTCTTTCTACTACTAAGCTCTATCGACAGCAACGGAAACCAGATTGAACGGTTGGATGAGAGAGAATCAGTTAAGAAGAAAGAATATGAAAAGGGGACTAATAACTATGGCCAGAGATGACTACTATCTATAACTATAAATCGTACCTGAAACAGGGACTGATGTAAAGTAACGGGTTTTCTAGCTTGGAAAAGATGCCTAGAACCCTAATACTTCTTTTCAATAAAAAGGCTTTCCAACTTATTTCTCACAACAGGATAACTAAAACCTCCACTGCAACTACCATTGTTAGGGGCTTAGCTTACAACAGGAACTGCTAATATATCTTTCTCTTTTGCCTTAAACACAGAAGCACTTTCTTATTTGACCAAAATAGAGGGAAAAGAAACTAGAACGAGCTCGAAAAGAGAAGGAGCCTTTTTCAACTCGAGAACCAAACTAGTTATTCTAACTTATCAGCCCTTCTTTGATCGAACGGCTACATCACATCTGAAATATGATAAGTCGAAAGCGCTCACAGGGGAAGGGATGGGCATTCCAAATCAATAAGCATTCACTACAGCTCATTTTTATAGATCTAGAGCACCAACCGATATACCATAAAAGATGTCATCATAAGATATCAAATCACTTCCAGATATGTTATTAGATAGGCCTAGAGAGAGATCTATGCGCTCAGATCTGAGTACTGCAATTGGTTCGGCTGAATGAATAGAATCTGGGGAGGCTGGTACGACATCGAAAGATACTCCATCTCGATTAAGATAACTAGAACTCCTAATGTCTGAAGGAGAAATTCCAATGGTTGGAAAAGACTCCTACCTTCACTTCATAAGGAACTCACTGGCGCACTCGCTCTAATGAATGTAATGTGCCCCTATCTTCCCTGAAAAATCCATTGCGGTTGTAAGAGATTCAGGCTCGAGAGACCTCTTCCCTATTGTTCGAGTCCTTGGAAGATCATCCTGGCAAGCCTCGCATTGAATCAAGTTCTATAACTAGATCACAGGCATAAACACTAGAAGGCAATGGAACTGAACTAGCTTAGTCTCTTTCCCTTGGGGCAGGGAATAAAGTCATTCCCTCTTCATAAGTGATTTTATCTCTAAAAAAGTCAAAAGAGGTATAAAATCACTCTACTCTATAGAGAGGGAGAGGCAACCATGGAAGAATCCAAAGTCAATCGCAAAACAAAGATGGCCAAGGGTTCGAAGGAGTCTTAATACCTCACAATTGGATCAATGGCTGGCCTTAGGACTGCAGCAAAAGGAACCCACCCGATTGGATGGATCATTTTCTCGACTAGAGAGAGTTTATTACCCCTATAAAAGCACATGGAAAGACTTAGCGCTTAAAAAGAGAGGAATTAAAAAAACTGAAACTAGATTGCTGGCAACTGCAACAGAACCTCCAAGCGCAAGGAAGGAAAGAGCCGGGAAGATAGAAGCTATTAAAATTGTGGAACTTCAACCCCAGGTAAAGGAGAAGCATTGTAAGGACGAAGCACTATGATTAGCGAAATGGGAGTTCTTAACTAAAATCCTATTACACATATTGAAGCGTTACATCTATGACAAGCCTTATTCCATCTTAGAATTATACACGCCATATCTGACCTATCGCAGAAATGCCTGGAAAAGTCATTCTCTTATGTCTGGCCTCACAACTGTAAGGAAAAAGAGGCCTTAGGACTGCAAATGCAGAACCCCTACTTGATTAAGGGGCAGGGACTGCTTAAAGTAAAGGTTTAAAAGGTCGTCTGGACCATAAAAAAAGAGGACTCCAACAGGCTTGCAGACAGAAGAGCCTTATAACTGTTATAAAATCTATCCCTATGGTAGGCATGTTAGCTATTATGCTCGGTATTAAGAGTATAAATGATAGCACTCCAATTGGAAGGCTTTCAAACTACCTAGCTTTTACTCGCTCGAAAGCATTAGCAATTTAAGGTGAAAGAAAAGACAAGTAATCTTTCATTTTTCTAATGGACTTAAAAAGGAGTATAAATGGCCCACAGAAAGAAGAGATCCAATTCCAACTTCCATTGAAACACATGAGCTGAACATTCTTCCACAGGGAAGGCAGAACGCATGACAGAAGATATGACAGGGCTTGCGGAAGCACAACAAAGGGCAGGAGTGGACCAAGAGCCTCAGTATTCTACTCTAATAGAATAGTTCTACCAAGAAAAGTATATTAGGCCTATAACAGAGGCTAAAAGGTGCGAATGAAGAAAGCTTGTTTGGGCTTTTAAAGGCTTCGCACCTACTTGTTGTGTCTCCCGTCATAAGACAGCCGGCCGATACGAGGGATTGACTTAGGCGCAATAGCTTGTTTGAATAGAATCGTAAACGAAACCACTCTATCGCTACACCTGATCTGTTTACTTACTCTTACTTAGCTAACACTACCTTTGTCAAACAGGAAACTTCCGATGGTTACTCGCTTCCGCTTCCAAAGCCCTAAGCAAGAGGTCCCATATTGTCCTATCCTGAACTAGAACAGCTAACTCAGACTCAGGGGGCACTTCTGACTTGTTAGCTGCAGGTACGAACGTAGAGAGTTTGTTAGGTCCCATCTGGTCTACAAAAAGAGAACTTGAACGCGAACTCGTCTTGACTTTTTAGCTATAGGTACAGTTTCACCGACCTAAGATCCAAGGTAGTCAGAAACTTCCCGTTGATTGAATGTCTATTTCATATTCCTGTCAGGCAGGTAATAGATCCAGAACAGTCGTAAGGCCTCCGTTCGGTCGTTACGCCGACAAGTAAGGAAGGAAATAGTCAAAATGCTATGCCCCAATGTTAGGACTTTATTAGCAGCAGTAGCAATAGGATAAGGCACGCCTAGTAAGATGTGGGGCCTCTTTATTTTGTGGAACCGACGAGGTTTTGAAGGCAAGAGAAGGCAAATCATTTCACTGAAACAAGGATAAGACCCTGGTTCCATTCTTATCTTAATGCCCCAAGATCGGTAATAACTAGCATATATAAGATCGATCTTCCTTCTCAGACACTTTCAAAAGGACTAGGCTTCTTCTCAAACAAGTAGCCCCTTAGTGGTATAATCGAGTAACCCAAGTAAAGTCGCCGCTTGTCCAAAGTCGTTTTAGGGAGTCAAAATACAAGAAGGGCACACTATTAGATTAGAAGAGTACTGATTATAGACTTACTGACTGAATCCTTATATTATAATAAATGAACTCTCCGAAACAAGTTAGTCAATCCCTCCGGTTGTCCCTCTTCCCGTTGGTCGAGATAGTACAGCAGGGGGAACCCAATACTCTCCTCAAAAGCTAACTGTAATTGAAACACTATTATTGTTTAAGGTCTTAATTAATGTTTCAAGTAGCTCTTTTCATCTACCTCTATGATTGAAGACACAACTACCGATAATCACACTTCTAACCCAGATACTGTGCAAGGGCGACATTGAAACCATAGTTATTCGATATTCGATTACAGTGACTGGCCAGGACCATGCAAAAACATATACCAGAATCCTAGCATCGAAAGTAGCTAGATCAGGAATGTCAATCCCTTGTTCAACCCTGCGGAAGGATTGTATCGAATGATGTTAGTAGCAAAGAATCCACATCGATCTTTTCCAGTAAGAGAAGAAAGACATAACATATCTCTTTCCTGACCCTTTATTTAGAAAGGGTCAGATCTTTGAACCTCACCCTATTCGGGTCAGATCTATGAGAACCTGGTGTTCAAGAAGCGCTAATATATTTCATGCTGCAATTCAAGTAGAAATGAAGATGGTTACACTACAACAACCCCTTCCTATCCTGGTAACAGCTTCCTTCTTTATAGGACATCCAATGCCCAACCTTAACATCCCTATTATATTCTAATAGTGGGGGTCCTTCACAATCCGGATTCTACTATTGCTCCTGTTGAAGTTGTTTAAGCCTTTATGCACTCATAACATGCATAGCTCGTTTCCACTATTGACCAAAAGAAATGTACGCAGAGTGTTGGCTACAGGAGGCGGTGGGATCCACTAAGGCTTTTAGACTAGCTGAATAAATGGGACAGGAGCTAATAACCAATTCTCATGCAAGGGATAGATCCATTATATCCGGAGCAGATGCACAACAAGTGTTAGGAGAACGCGATGATTGGCCCAAAAGTCAAATATGTAGCCGGTAAAAATGAGTAAGACCCGCCTTAAGAACTATCACCTGAGGTTCACTTGAATATAGTATGGTGCATACTCTATTTTATGTTGATCGGATCATAACGAGTTATGCTCCATTTCGTGCTTTCGAGTTATCAGTTATCATAGTAGAGCGAGAAGCCATTTGAAGTTTGAAAGAGAGGGGAAAGCCACTACGGTCTAGCTCAACACTATATAAGGGAGAGGAAACGAGTGCAGCTACTAGAGAGAGATAGATGTGGTTCGAAATTCACTATATAGAAAGAGTACCATTGGTAATTTGGTAAAGAGCTATTCTTTAATTGGTTTCATTTTTCTAAAAAATACGAAATAATCAGATAGTCACCTTCTGAATGCAACAAATGGCCCATTTAGTCAGAAGAGTGGTGAGACCTTACGTTCACCTAACCATGAGGGAAATACTTAAAGAAATAATAAGTAAATATCTCAAAAACCATAGAATACTTCCGCTTAATGGATCTCCTTGACTTGAAATGTGGAGGATGTGCATAGCATTATGAGCTAGCTGGTGTAAATTCCTCAGAGTTAGAAATGAGCTATCATTTGATTTGACTTTTTAGCAGCCACTTGGAAGACCAAAGGCCAACAAAGGCTGATCTAAGTCTCAAGCTTGGTGAAACGGGTGCTCCTCATATACCCAAACCGTGAAAAAACAATCTCTTATGATTCTTTTTCAGATGAAGAAGGGATAAGGCCCTAAAGATGGAAGAAGAGCAGGTAGAGGGAAGGATGAGGAACTTGCTTCAAGACCATTCACTCGTTATTTGAAATGGGGATCCATAAGGATGTGCCATCAGGAACGGCGGGACACACCACATTTGATGGATCTGATCGTTCTAAATACTGCAAAAATAGTAACATCCAGAGAAGGAGCTAGCTAGGCCCGTGAGGGGCCCTTTGAAAGATCTCGGTCATGAATACCAAGAAGATTTTGGTTACAACTGGATGGTCGTAGGATAACAATAACTGACTGACAGCTCGGATAAGGAAACAGTATCGGGGGCACTGCTAGAACCCCTATTACACTTGGAGATTTCTTGCCTATGTCACTTGTACAGTCCTGTAACATGGTAAGTGTGCCTTATCCTGGGGTTGAGGACGCTTCAAAGTCTGATTCTGAAGAGACACCGACCCTAGTCAGTGTAAATGATGTAGACGGAAGCCTTGATTACCACCCCTGAGATGGTAGACCCCACGGTGAAGACCCGGCTTAAATGAGCCTTTCGATTATTATTTTTTATCACAACTAGCTAATGTCCCAGCTAGAATGACCATGTATGACTTGTTGAGGTTGTCACCTGACATCTGACAAGCTGTTGTCAAGGCTCTATCAGAATTCGATCAGTATACACCCCATGTACACTAGATACAAGTGAATGATTTACCTCAAGAAGAGAACTGAGGCATACAAGAGAAGATGAAGGCGGAGGATCCGGACCTCACATTTTCTCGAGAAGACTTGTTGTTAGGGTAAATTCACCATAATCGTCCACTGTACCTTTCAGGATATATTGTTGAAGTCAAACTCCACCAAGTGCAACCCTAAATGTTATACCCCTACCCCTAAAAACGGTAAGGAAGCTCGGGATCCCCACCAGGAAGTTGAGCAGCACTAAGACCCAGGGTACAACGCTGAGTCTCAGAAAGCTATGGGGTCTGATTGCAGATCTTAAGACAGAAGTCACTTGCAACGTGATCGAGAACGAGACTTCCAACAGCGGATGGGAAGGTCGTGGATCGCATTGTACCTTCAACTTTTCACCAGTGTTTCAAGTACGTTGGCAAGAACGGTAAAGTACAAAGAGTCTTTGCGGAGAGTAAGCCTAAGGGGGTTGAAGCCTATTGCAAAGATGTACGCCAGTGACCCGGAAGACGAATAAAAACGAAGCCCTTGAGGAAGTGGTCAGGTCCAAAAGGAAAATATGTCATCCATATAAATGATGTTATCGAAGTCCCTAGGTCCCAACCTATGAAGAAGTTAGTTGTAAATGTAATTCCCCTTGAAACTCATATACCTCCGATGGAGGATGGAGAAGGCAAGATGGAGTGGCCGAATAAGAATAGTGCCCCCACTATCTCCAAAGTCGAGAGCTTTCAATGTGTTTATTGTAGGTGAAAAACAAATCATATTATTTAGGGGGTCTGACACACCCTTCAGGTCAAATCAAGGAGGGTTGGTGTGGCACCTTAGGCAAAACCCGAACTCACATACTTCCCTTCGGAGAATCATGAAAAACATGGGATACGAATTTGAGTACCCCAGGGGCTTGAATGGGGGGAAAAGGCATAACTACACCCCTGAAGCCTTACCTAAGAAAAGACCAAGAGGAGGCGATGGCATCTGGAGGATACATTGACCTTCTCCCGTACGGCTTGGGGTATCAATTACCTATAATGCTACCTCCGAAAGCGACAGCGAAGTCAGTGAGGTTGGGGAAGCTTTCCCTTCTTCCACTACCACGAGTTGGGGGTCGGCTATTACCCTGCCAAGCTTCATGAGACAGCCGAGTGGAGACGAAGATGAAGAAGTACAATCATAGTGAAAGGTCAAGCCTTAAGTTCTTAAAACGGTGTACAGTGAACGGTAGATGAACCCTCGATGAGGAAGATGAAGTGTACGAGTTCGTCGAAGAAGAGACAGAACATGAATCGAACCCTATCCCTCCAACTGAAGATGAAGTTCCGGGAACACAACCAGGAAGAAAGACGGTACTCTTTCTATATAGTCATGTGCCTGTTATAGGAGTTTTCTGATGTATTCGCATGGAGATATGCGGAAATGCCTGGAGGAGGTCGCGATGCATCGTCTAAATATCAAGGAAGATACAAAGCCAGTGAAGCAACCCGGTAATCATGGAGAAGATTGAGAAGGAATTCCAGAAGCTGAAGGATGTAGGCTTCATCCGTGAAGATGGGTATCATATAGATAGTGGCAGACTGGTTGGAAAACATAGTCCCAGTCACTATGAATAACAGTAACCTCCTTGTTTGTATAGACTTCAGTAACCTAAATGATGCGTGTCCACCCATCACAGAAATAATGATAAAAAATAATTTTGGTTACGAGCTTACAACCTCATTCCGTACGCATTGACTGCTAAACAGTAATGTCGTTTGGACTCAAGAATGCTGGTGCGCCTTACATGATAGGGCCAGAGGGCCATGACCAATATCTTCAAGGACATGTTGCATAAGACGGTCGAATGTTATGTGGACAACCTTGCAGTCAAGAGCCGAGACAAAGAAGATCACCTGCAAGACCTCCTTCGAAAGGTTACGACAGCACAACCTGAAGATGAACCCTCGGCTCCAAGACAGATAACAAAGGACAAGGTATGTTCTTATTTCTTTTCTTCTCGGTATGGAGAGGCTAAAGTCAAGAAGTAGTGAGATCCTTTGTGTGTGTGTGTTCTTTCGCCTTTGGCCACCACTATATAGAAGAGTACCGTCATTAACCCGAACAAGAGTTTACAGCTGACCGTCACACCTCTGAAAGACTCAATCACTTGATACTTTCTTATTCACATCGAAGAGCTAGTGCGCAACTAGTGCCCAATGAAGACCCAAGAAATGCATCGAGAAGGCGAAAGAGAGAAGCCAGGTCTATCTCTTCCTGACAAGGAGTCCAGTCGTATAATAAGTCCTATTCTTTCAGAGTCATACAGGTACTCTATATATATAGTTATAGAAGAGTACCTGTCGAGACCTTCCTCTTAGGGGAAAGAAAGAGGTTCAAAAAGGCTACGAGTTCTGGCATACTTGACTTTAGAAAGAATGTCCTACTTCTATTTCATATTTCACCTTCACTCAATCAATCTCCTAATCTTAATCCTACCACCCTTACTACAAACGCAGGAAAGGTTCAAGGGCTCTCTTTTACCTAATAGATGCAAGCTAGGAAGGAGAGTCAAGCCAAGAAGGCACCTACCTAACCTAACAGTAAGCCAACTACGAAGGCACCTACCTAGAATCCCACATTGAACCTATTTCCTAACTAAACTAAAGGAACTCTCTCCTTTGTAGTGGATCTCAATGCTTAGAAGTTCAGAAGTCCTACAAATAATAATAAAGGAGTGAGGAGTGAACCCAAGGAACGGAGGGACAAGCTCAACGATAGGAGGGGGAGAGGAAAGTCTTCTACTTTTACTTTATGTATTTCATTGTTTCACTTGAACCTATATTTTCTAATAGTGGGTGAGGAAATAAAGTGAGATAGACTATGATATAGGGGTTGGACTGACAAGATCTTAGCACTTATATTAGCTAGGATCGGAGTTTACGAGTGAAGTTATGGGATAGTCAATCATAGATGCTCGAGTGAGACTAAAGGGAGAGAATCTCTAACCGTCAGGCAGAGGTAGAAGTCATAGAAGAAAATAAAGTTCTGACCTTTCAAGTACTAGCAGTGGAAAGAGTTTCAGAATAGAATCTTGAATTCTTTGTAGTTGTAGCAGAATCATGGGCACGCGTCACTCCTCGAATCGAATAGAGGAGAGTAGGTACCAAAAACCTAGTACCCTTTAGGCGGAAGATCTACTTGAAAGAAAGGTTCCAAGGTTGTCAAGGTCGGACACCTCCTTCTTTTAGAGTAGAGGGGGGAGGAGCAAAACGATAGCTTAGGAACGAAAGGTACTCGGCTACCTGTGCAGGAGCAGGAGAGAGATGATAGTTCCTTGACTAATCTAATGAATAAGCGGAAGCTACTCGACCGCCTAAAGGATTTTTTGTATTGGTACTTTCTTCCCTAATCAAATAGGGGGAGCGGGGACCAGTGAGACTAGGAAGGTTTGGAAACAAAAGGGGATTTTCTCACTCAAGGCTATGAATGCCAGAAAGGAACTCTATCTACTAACAAAGAGGATATTTGATTACCCGAAGAATAGGTATGAGTTCACAACCCCCTATGAAATGCTCATCAAACCTCTAACATTCGATATTCTATATATATAGTGCAGAAAGGCTACTTTCGAGGAGGCAACAAATCCATCTCCTAGCCGTTACTCTTTCTATATAGTCCATTAGACCACTCAGGTAAGAAAGAAACTACCTTCTTTTCTTCTAAGATAGGCCCAAAGGCAGAAGAAGAATTGTCTGATAAGAAATGTTTGAGGTGACCTTCGAAGAAGGGGGGAACCCTTACTCGATGAAAGGGAGAGAGACGAATCTGGGAATATAGGGTGAGGTGCCATATCCTGGGTCAAACGAAGTGGGAAGTTTTAGATCGACCTCGACCAAAGCTGGGGAGAAGAAGGGGACAAGATGCTCCACTAAGATAATAGGGATAGGGGTGAAGCAACTCGACCAATGGCTATTTAGAAGCTGGAAAGTCTGATATGATGAGCGGCTAAAAGCTTCAAATAAAGCTAAGTAGCAGAGGCATCAGAAAGAGAAGAAAGAGAATCAGAAGGAATCAGGATTTGTGGAAATGGGGTCACCCTCTACCGGGTTGAGAAAGATCGATCGACTAAGACAGAAGAAATAGGGATTCTTGCTTTAACCAGTCCTGGAAAGACTAGACGGATAGTAGGGTAAGACTGGGTCACTCATAACGAGTAGTCAGGGCATTTCATAACTAGTGAGGAAAGAGGCTTCGGAAGCTTGCTCAAAACTACAACTAGACTACAACTGAACGGGCAAGAAGACCTACTAAAAGGAATAAAAGGTGTTATCTGATCGAGCAATAAGTAAAGGAGCTTTACCAATCCCAATGAGGGAAGTTGCTGAAAGAGAAGCGGAAAGGGACTTCTTGAACTCAGGGGGTTAATGACAACAAAAGAAGTGACTGTATAGGAAGAATACCCGTCCCAATCCTTGAACTCACCTTCATTCAACAAAGAAACTTAACGCATGAACTCTCCTCGGTTTCTGACAGCCCTTTTTCCAGCGTAGCGCATTGAAGTGGGGAATGGAAAAAGAGAGGAAGTTTGAACAGAAGCTACATCTCCTCATGTCTTCAACAGTCTGGAGTTCGGGTTAATGGACGGGAAATGAAAGGAGTGTCCAGCTGCTCAACCATAGAGAACTAGTACTCTAATCATACTGTGTTTCCAGCAAAGCAAGAAGCAATCAAGATTCCACGCCAACATCAACCTAATGAAGTCTGTGAAATGGGAAAGAAATATAGAGATCCTTTTTCCACAGGAAAATCATGGTCCCCTACTCGCTTGCTAATGGACTATAGCCGGAACGAAGGCACGGATTATATACCAAGTCTTTCCTATTCTCCTAGTCTCGCAGCCTTAGCTTTGGTTTTAGCCACTTTCCCCTTTTCATAATCATAAGGTCAACTTTCTTGTGTTCGGGCTTTCGAGTCCATATACTGGTGCTAGTGCGGGTGAAAGCCTCGAAAAAGGCTTAGATCCATTTCCGAGCTCTTAGGAAATCCGAGAAAGGGAAAGGGCTGAAGCTGGTGATGACTGCTATGATGAATAAGAATTGGAAATCCCTAGGGGTGAGTGGTTTTGGATTGCATTTGTTTACATATAGAATGAACATAAGGAATGCTTTTTTGTGAATGACCCTATACCCATAAAAGGAGACGAATAAGTCTCTAGGTGATGTCTTCTTGGTACATCTTGTGGTCAGAACCTGCCCCCAGCAAAGGTTATTGATAGTTGCGATAGAATAGGTGTATAAGGGTGCGCTTGATGTTGAAATTCCAGGTTGGAGCTCAAAAAGATATAGTCCCTAGCGATTCTTAGTTTTTTTATGTTTCTCGCGCCCCAGGTTTACGAGAGGTTGGTCTATCTCTCAAGCTTCAGGTCAAGAAAAAATGGGAGTCCGAGTACACTCCTTCGGGTACCTTTCCTTACCAGTCGAGCTACTTTGTTTGATCGGAAGTGAAAATACCTATTGACCTTAGAGCTGTCTCGTGGGACAGGCTCTTGAGATTGTTGGGTATGGTCTACTATATTATATATACCGAATTAGAAATAAGGTGAATGGATAAGACGAATACAGGGGATAATAGACGAATTCTACGAAAGAGGAAGATACAGATGCATGAGGAAAGGAAGTGCCGGTTCAGAGTTGGAGGATGCCTGAGGTTCCTGCCTTCTGAGGAACTAGACAGATCAAGGTTGATTTCCACATATGCTTTAGCAAGTCGAGCTGACGTAATTGATTACAAGAAAGTGACTCAAGAAAATCTGCAAAAACGTTGAATCTTAACAGTATAAGGCGAGAATCCCAATCAGCGGGCTCCGCACTACCAACAAAAGAAAAAGAAAAGAAGTATAGGAAAGACAAAGTGGGTCTCGACGACAACAATTCCTTGAATTTGGTTCAGGCAAAGCGATAGACCCAAAAAGGGACTCGTCTCCAACTCTAAAGAGATTGGACTGAGATGAAACTATATATAAGAGTACCCGGCCTCTATGGCAGAAAGCAGAAAGAAGGAAATTAGAGCTGCTGCCAGACAAAGAAAAGTAAAAGGATAAGCAAGAGAAAGTGAAACCCTTCATGTCCTAGTGAGGAAAGCCCTCTGAAAGCACTAGACTTCCAACTTGGAGGGATCGGGTACTTCATATCTATAGTTCTAGGTTCTGAAGAGAAAAGAAAATTCCTTTAACCTCACCCTCTCTTCTCGGGAAAGCAGGGACCAGACCACTATGACTGGCCAGTGAAGAAGGCATCTCTCAAGTTCGAATGCCCAATATATATCAATACCAGTCTGCTGTTCAAATCCCAGGAAGGATCAGATGTGAACACAGTCTTCCTTCACTGAGAAGATGAAATGAAGGAGGCTTACTAAGCCCATTTCCAATCCTTTCAGGAATCGATTGAATTAAAAAGTCTTATATGGAAGAAGATCAAACTAGGGCTATTTTCACTAAGATGAATCTGTGGACATTCCATTACTTTCACCACCTCAAGGTCTTGAAGAAAGAACTCCGAGTGAAAAAATCCCTATTAGCTGGTAGGCTAAGTCAGCCCTTTCTTATCTGACTCTTTAAGAAAGACAGAAGGGAGAGTGAAGCAAGAGGAGCCGGTACTCTTTCTATATAGTGTAGGGAAGATAATGGATTTTGCAAGAATCGGCATAACCACTCTTGGAGGAATAGTAGATGGGATCTCCCACACTCGGGGCGAAACTATATAGGGTCAAGTACCTAGCTTTTTTAGTTCCATAAATAGATCCCTTTAAGAATAAGCTGTGAAGGAATAATTAGATTCATTAGAGTAGGGAGGGTCTTAGAGACTCGGAACTATGTTCACGACATGCTTAGATGCACTTTGATTGACCGAGGGTTCACTTTCTCTTGGTGCCCATGGTGTGACCATGTTTTCGGTGGGGAGAGATAGAGATGAGGAGGGGAATAATTCCTTTCCTTGTCAGCTCCCTAGATTGAAGCAGCATGATCAGCAGTACGGGATGAATTTATGGATGCTACTAAATGAATTCATGAAATAAGGGCCTACTTCTTTATAGTTGGCTTCACAAGCTGGACAAGTTCCTTCTACAGTCTGATTGACTTCCCGAGCTCGAGCTTTCAGTTCCGGTGTCCCTTGTTCTACTCCTCCTCTCCTTTTAAGTCAAGCTATTCCCCCCTTAAGGTCGAGCTATTACATTCTACTTTCAGTTATGGCTGTTACTGGCTTCGCTTGCTCTTCACGAGCTTACAGTACTGGTTCCCTGCCTAGGAGGTTCAGGTTGAGGTTCAGTTAAGGTTAAGTTCTTATGATTTTCCCTTCTCGTTCTTGTATTTCTGTCTTGCTTGGGGGGAGATAGTAGCAGCGAGTGAGGGATTTACCTTCAAGTCTGATTCTGGCTTTCTAGTGGGCTTCAAAAGCTGGAAGTTCTGGTACTGGTACTGGTTCAGGTGCTGGTTCCGGTACGGGATAAGGGAGGGATTTTATCAATTCGTAAGATTGGAATCTGCACGTGTCATGAAACCCCGTCAGTTTCACAAGTCAGATGCCCTTCACTAGCTTTCAGTTCTGGTTCTGGTACTGGTTCAGGTGTGGGTAGGCATGTTTGCGGGAATTTACTTCAAGTCGGATTTAACAGATTGGATTGCCTTCGTAAACTAGTCTGGCTTACAGGTCTTATTCTGGATCCTGCTAGCTTCCTTCCCTTCCTTTCCTTGCTAGCTCCCTTCTTTCTGGCTTGCCTTAAAGACCTTCCTTAACTGACTTGATTTCCTTCCCCAGCTCAGAGTGAAGGTTTAGCTTGAGGTGCAGTTTCTGGTGCAGGTTGTCTTTCCTAACTCTTGAGGTTTAGAACCGGCTTCACAACACAAGTACGATGATGGACAGACTTAGAAAGCTTGAGGGTTCCGCTTGAGGTGGTTGAAGTTCTATTCTTTCCTATTTCAGTTCTGTTCCGGATTCATTCCAACCTGGGCATACCCGCTTTCAGTGCTGCCTTTGACCCTAGACTATTCCGAGAAGAATCTTGTCGCCTCATTACGAGGGATCGAGGGGGTGCAGCTACTACTACAATACCGGTTTTTGCAACAGTTGTGTTCTTCTATCTTTGCCAAGTTTCACACTTGGTTTCATAGTTCGAAAGGAATCCAGTTGAAACTGGAATGTCTTTCTTATGCTTTTCCAATTCTTATTTGCTTATTCTTATCTCTTTTAGGTTTTCCAATAATAGCCTTTGCGGCTGGAGAAGAGGAGAATGAGAATCGGGAGGTTCAGCCTTATGCTGAAGAATCGGTATCCTCTTCCCCTTCGCTACCAGCTCCTTCTCCATTCAGGGCGTGGGGTTGGGCTCTTGGGCATCGGAGAAATCACTGGGCAGCTAGGTGTGGAAGGCCATATCAGTTGGCTATCGAGGTCGGATCTCACTGAGAGGGGGTCGCCATGTCGTACGGAGGTTTCGTTAGTTCATGTTCTACTCGGCCAGAACAGTCTATTTTATTACCACGCGGACACTCGGTGAAAGGCGGACTTTATATGCAGGTATTCTAGAATATAAAGTGTGTCTCAGTACTCTACTCTAATAGGTGGACCTTGGGTTCTGGGGTTGGGCATCCACTGATACTGGCATCACGATACAAAGCGGTGGGAAGAGATCGGATCAGCTGGAGGTTGATGTTGGTGTTGGGGGTTTGGCCATCTCAAGGGTGGTCGTTAAGCTATTCGTATGGGACTACTAGAATCTGGTATGGGGCTTCCGAACTCCAATCTTGATATGGGACACATTGCGATGCGCGGCTCACACAAGGTTGAAAGGGGACTACCTCAAAATGGAAGCTCTACTACCTATATTATACCGAGTACTCTTATATTTATATATATAGAGTCATCATCAGTACTCTACTCTAAAAGTACTCTGGAAACATTGGCGGGTCACTACTATATAGGAAAAGTACCCGTTTGATGTGGCACTCTTGGACAAATACGCTCAGAAACGGGTACTCGCTTTGCGTTCCATTTATAGCTCTGAGCGGGCTTCCTGACCCTCCCTAAAAGGGAGGGTCAGATTCTAAAAGATCTGACCCTTTAGTTAGAAAGGGTCAGGAGAAAGACTGAAAAACTAATGAATTTTTAACCATAGTCATTGAAGTAAAATTTGAGCTAGACCCCCAATATATATCAGTACCGTTTTTTGATAGCTTATTTAGCTTCATCCAATTAGGAGGCGATAGCTGGTACCTTCGGCTTCTGGTATAGAGCCGATATAAGTCAGAGCGGGAGGACCTGACAACAATTCAATGACATGGTCCTGCGGTGGCATTAGGTAGTTCACTGAATACAAATGAATATTTTTGGACTATCAGTGCTTCTACATCGGTTCAGGTGAAGTGCTTTCATCCCTTGTTACAGCGAGTGTTCCAGTGAGAGCTGTCCCTTTTTCAAGAAAGTCAAAAAGCCCAATTGGAGTCTTAAGGTAAAGGTAAGCTCCTCCTGTTGAAAGCCCATCTAATCGAGTTGTAGTGCTAACTCCTGTTTCTAAAGAATTGAAAGAAAGAGTTGTATTTTCATCTCCTGGAGTCTCATAGCCAGTTGTTTGACTTTCTAATAAGCTAACAAGCTCACGATCTTACAGGCCTAATATACTTTTCTTGGTAGAACTATTCTATTAGAGTAGAATACTGAGGCTCTTGGTCCACTCCTGCCCTTTGTAGTGCTTCCACAAGCCCTATCATATCTTCTGTCATGCGTTCTGCCTTCCCTGTGGAAGAATGTTCAGCTCCTGTGTTTCAATGGAAGTTGGAATTGGATCTCTTCTTTCTGCGAGCCATTTCTAGTCCTTTTTAAGCCCAGTAGAAAAATGAAAGATTACTATAGGATTATTCTTAATATTCCTTGTCTATGTATCCTTTCTATTCTTATGGGTCTTATAAAAAATATCCATATGAGGTATCTCATTAATTTCTAAAAGTCTAGAATTCATAAAGACTCACTTGGATATTTAGAGGTAACCTCCCTATGACACCACATACAGTGCCCTAAGATAGATTAGGTACCAATGATATGGAGGTGAATCAATTGTACACTCATTTTTAAAACTTCCTTTTACTTTGAATTCAAGCTCTTGAACTTGTTAAGTTTCTCGATCCAATCTATAATATCTCTCAATCTCAATTCCTTTGTAGTAATAAAATAAGATAGGGCATCACATGGTTTTGACGAGATTTGGCAGTGAAAGGCCCTCTCCTTTCCATGTTGGTTAAACACCCCAACATGTATTCATCACTATAAAAAATTTAATATAATTACATTAAATGAATATATAATAATTACAAAGTAATAACCACATAATATTCACTCACATATTGACTCCTTGAAAAAAAAATTCAATGCTGGGAAACAAAAGTGGGTAAATTATTTCATACGGTGTTTGTTAAAATAAAAATTCATTTCACATATTAGGTAAAAGGATAAAAGTTACAAGTTTGGAAAATGATAAGAAAATTCTTTTAAAAACTTTGTAAATAAATTTAAATTTAGTTAAAAATTAATTTAAATAATATTTTGAGGATAGTAAAAACATTCTTGAATTTTTTTTAAAGAAAATACGGACATGGAAGAAAATATTCTCAACTGAATGGAGAAACAAGGTCAGTTTTCCTTAAAAACATTATTTTAGTATCTTGTGTTCTTAAAGAGAAGTAAATGAAATAAAAACATTAAATCCATATAAATAACTATTGGGGAATAAAATACATATGATTTGGGATAAATAGATCATATAATTTCAACATCATAAAATTCAAACATAAACAATCTTGGTAAAAATGAGATTGTATCGTAAAACACTTACCTCAAGTACTTATTGATTTTTAAGAACTATAATATCCCTAAAAATAAATTTAAATTTTATTATAATTATATAAAAACCCATAATAATACCAATAATTCCATACATGGTTTACTTATAACATATCATCACCCATTTATTAACAATCCTTCATTGTCGTCATCATTTCATATGTTAACTAATTCATTTTTAATGTGTGTTTTGGTTCAAAAGTTATGGTCCAAGCACTTAGATCATGGTTCCTTCATCTAAAAAATATTAATAATGATATAACTATCATATATATTCATTATATACATAATTATAACCATTAATATAAAGCGGCGATGAAAATTTAATTACATCACTGTGGAGATGGTGGTCCGTATGTACACACAAGTAATGTTTTCATTTTTTGATAGATGGAATAACATAATGGTAAATATTAATTAAAACTTAAATAATAATTATTATAACATAATTATAATATATAAACATTAAATAGATCATAATAACCCACCATTAATGATGGTGGTGGAAAATGAATTGCATTGCTACATGGAGGCAGTAGTCAACACATATGCACAAGAAATAATTTCATCTCCCATTTATTAAGAAGAGGTGGTAAATGGTTATGTAATCATCATAATAACATATAATTATATTTATGAATTTTTATTAATTGTATTTTTATGGATACAACATATTAATAGGAAGTGGAAGAATATATAAAATTGAAAGAGCTCGGTTTATATTTATACCTCATCTTTGAGAGACCTCCTTTGGATTACACCTTAATACTTGGAGGATTTGTATTAGGAGAAGAAAAAATATATATATAAGATTAAGGTAAGGATTATAGTAAGGTTTTTTAGCAATTATTTTCCAATATATAAGGCTTAAATGGTGAGAATAATAGAGGAGAATAGGTTCCCTTTTATAAGTGAGGGAAGAGGCATGAAATTTTTAAAATTATTTCAATGATATAAGGTCAATTTCATGGAAAATTGGTTCTAAATGGATAGGTATTATAATTTATTATAATATAAGGTTTGAATATATTCAATAAATAATATTTATATAGGTTTTTGTGTAAATAGTACCCTTAACTTTTTGTTTAACCCTTTGAAAAAACTCGTTTAAACCTTTACCGTGATAACAAAATTTTACTTTTTTACTATTCACTATGAACAAAAATTATTTTGAACCTATTAGATTATATTAATTATGATAATTTGAAATATAGAATCCATTTTATCATATTAATTATCTATAATTGTAAGAATATAATTTTAAATAAGCGTGCAACTAGCAATAAAAACCCGTTTTGGAATAATGAATCTTTAAGCATAAAACATAATATACATATATTACTTTTCCTTGTAAAAACCATAAAATGAATGTTAAAATATATTATTGAATATATAATATATAAATTTCATTAAAAACATTAATAAATATATATTAATTTAATTTATTAATATAAAAATACTTTTCATGTATAAAAACTGTTTTTAGAAAAAATGTATTTTTAAGTCCAAAAATAAACTGATATCAAAATAAAGTATAATGATTATTATTATATAAGTAATTAAATTATTTATAATTAAAGGATAATATTGTTACTTTAATATAAAATTAAAAACATAATGTTACTTGTACTTGAAAATAAATGACAGTTTTTACAAAAATCTGTATTTTTCACTATTCACTGAAAAATAAATCTTTTTAGAAAAATCCTAAAAATTTGACCTAAGATAATATTTACATGATGATTTCAAAAATGATATTCAATTCCTAAAAAAATTATAAAAAGTTTAGAAATTAATGGTAATTTCCATGTGTAAAAATGTGATAAAAACAATTTTGAATAAAACATATTTTTGAAGCATTAAATGACTTTATTAAAAAATGAGTAATTATTTTTTATGAATTAATCAATAAATTTGCATTATTAAAAAAAATTATACATATTTTTTTAAAGTGGTTATTAATATTCATATCATACAATTTAATATCTAGGTTATAATAGTTTACTATATTGTGCTTCATATAAACTTGGGGTTGCATTTATGGAAAGTTATCGAATGCTTAAAGTTTTATTTAAAATGATATACATATAAAATATTGGGGTGTAAAAAACACCCCTTAATTTATGAATGATATATCACCATCATAACATACTAGTTAATTGTATTTCCACTTAATAAAAAACATAATAATAATCACATGCAACCATAGAATCAACTTTCCAACCAAGTACTTGGTATATTGACCACCATGAAACACACCCTCTATATAGCTCAACCCATAAAAACACTTAACCATGCTAGATTAACCTAATAAAACCTCTATTAAACCATACTTACCTCAAATAGTATTGTTCCATGTTTTCCATACAGCCACATCCATTATTGAAAATCAATAGATTTAAGAACTCATATAAATAATATAAATATCTAGGAAATACCTACCTAGTACTGGTAGGAGCCTACAAATCAAATTTTATAAATTAGTTCAACCCAAGAAACAAGAAATCTAGAATCCATAGAAAATTCCCTAAAATGGATATTTGAGTTCAAAACTATTATAATGGTGCGCACACTGGAAATAAAAAAATGATGTTCATTAATCCTTACCCAGGATATTTCCCTATAACAAATAGTAGTAATAACAACACACAAATAGAGATATCCCTTCGAAGAGGGAGGAGAGAATGGTAGGACACTGAGAGGGATCAATCTCTTTGTTCTTAGAAATAAATGAGGAGGCTGTCATTTTAACTTAATTTTATAACTATTTGATTAATAAATTTAAATTTAAAAAATATATTCAAAGGGGTACCGAGTATCTGATAACCACCATTTACCTATTCCAATTCTACTGAGTGTCTGGTAAACCACACAAAACCACACTATTCTACATGGACATATTGGGTACCTAGTACCAATCCACCAAGTACACATTGGCTTTTGTCTTCAAGACAAAAGTCATAGTACTAGGACCAACTCTCTAAAAACAGCCATTGGGCCTCCACCAACACCTATATAAACTTAAATAGACCCAACTATACATAGTTATACCAATGTTAACATAATATTTCTCACTTAAACACATAGGGTTTCATAGTTGAGTTGAAACTCTGTCTTGAACTCGATGTCACATTGATGAGGTAGCGTTATAGCCTCTTTAGGAAAGATATCAGAGATCTCTTCCATGACCTTTATAAACATTGTCACCTAAAACTCTACTTGAATCGGTATTAACTTAAATATCATATAAGTTAGAGGCTCAACAAAAAAACAATCCATCTGACACTTCCACTCACCGAAAAACACAATATTATCATCTTAAGCATCATAAAAAACAACTCTCCTATAAAAGCAATCAAAAGTTTCCTATGTGGAATATAACCAATCCATGCTAAGGATGACATTGTATGTTTGTATCTACAAACATAGAAAATATCCCTATGACTTATGTTTCCCCAACACCTGCTCCCAATCTCTACACACATCATATAAGATAGCCTAACCTTTAACTAGTGTAATCAATACCAATAGAATTACAATCCTCTAAACCTTAATCCCTAGAGAGTAGAATAAGGTGGGTTCAAGGAAGGAAATCATATCTCCCAAATATATTAAGAAATACACTAGAGAGGATATAATCATGAAATAACCTAAATGATGCTTAGTCCTCTGGGTGTTGGAAACTCTATATAATTATTTTGATTATTCCATATTCATCTGCCTTTATGGCCCTAGTGATGAATACCACCTCAACCATGCTCATTCCTATGTCACTAAGGATGAGATGCATCGTGATTCTATCCTCTGCCTACTCCACCCCCTCTATACTATCCAAAATCATGACCACCTCACTACTGATGGTGTTGTGGAAACCTCAAAGTAAAATACTAAAATGGTTTCACCTATAATGGTCCACTAGCTCCATGTTTAATGGAAAGAAATTTCAGACACTGAAGATTCCAGAGATCATTGGCTCTATAAGAAAATCAAAACACTTCCAAACTCATTGTAGAATTCTAATAACTTCCAACTTCGATGGAACAATCACTACAACAACTTGGACTTTTATCAGTGCTAAATCGACATTAACAGCGCTAGAAAAGCATTGTTAATGTCAGCGTAGATAAAGGGGGGTCCCCTTTATTAGCGCTCCAAAAAGCGCTGATAAATGGGACCTTTATGAGTGCTAAAAAAGTGCTAATAAAGGACCCCCTTTATCAGCTCTTTTTTTAGCGCTGATAAAGATCACCTATATCAGTGCTTTTCGGAGCATTGATAAAGGGGGTCCTTTATCAGCACTCTTCTAGCGCTGTTAAAGGTGTCCTTTATCAGTGCTCAAAAAAGCGCTGATAAAGGCACCATCGCCTGCACCTACAAAACAGAACCTGCACACCTACACACCTGCACAAACCAGAATACATTTACTTAACAGAACCCGCACACCTGCAAAACAGAACCTGCACACCTGTAAAATAGAACCTGCACCATCGCCACACCTTCACCATCATCTGCACCTACAAGAAATAGCACCCGCACACAATATTTTGATAGACAACGGTATATACATTTACTTAACATCATGAATACAAAAAAAACACTGCTATATACATTTCAAACATTGTTTTACATGGTTACAATTACAATTATTTAACAAAAGTTATAAAAATTCATGTTTCATCCTTTGATATCCGTGATCTGCTCTCAAAAATTGTCGTCCACAGTATTTGTTGCCGAACAAAGCATCCGAACTCAAGGAAAAAAATTCACCTATATAAGAAAACAAATATTATGTTAGTAATGCAATAATGAAGTAAATTAAAACATTAATATGAAATAATACATTAATATAGAAATGTGAAACTAAAATATGAAATTTTAAACTCAAATTTTTTCATTATGATAACAATGAAAGGGAATAATGTAAAATCAATATGTTTTTGGATGATTTATCTCATTTAATAAATACTGATTATTTATCTAATAAAAAGCTTTATCGGTCACACTGTGCATTTGATTGAGGTGTGGTCGATTCATACATGTCATAAATGACTCATGGATCGTTGTCCTAAAGTTTCAAAACAATCTGAATGCATTTTCTCGATATTCCGTATGTCATTAGTGTTGTTTTCTAAAGTTTATGTCAATTTGAAACTGATATCAGACACTTTTAGCCATACCGGTCACACCATGCGTCGGATTAAGGTGTGGTTAATTCATACACATCACAAATGACTCATGGATCGTTTTCCTAAAGCATCAAAACAATCCGAACATGTTTTCTCGGTTTTCCGTATGTCACTTGTGTTGTTTTCTAAAGTTTATGTCAATTTGAAAGTGATATCAGACACTTTTAGCCATACCGGTCACACCGTGAGTCGTATTGAGGTGCGTTCGATTCGTACACGTCAAAAATGACTCAAGGATCATTTTCCTAAAGTATCAAAACAATATGAATGCATTTTCTCGGTATTCCTTATGTCAGCAGTGTTGTTTTCTAAAGTTAATCTCAATTTGAAACTGAAATCAGACACTTTTAGCCATATCGGTCACACCGTGTGTCGGATTGATATGTGGTCAATTTATACACGTCAAAAATGACTCATGGATCATTTTCCTAAAGTATCAAAACAATCCGAATGCTTTTTCTCGGTTTTTCGTATGTCACTTGTGTTGTTTTCTAAAGTTTATGTCAATTTGAAACAGATATCAGACACTTTTAGCCATAATGGTCACACCGTGCATCGGATTAAGGTGTGGTTGATTCTTACACGTCACAAATGACTCATGGATCATTGTCATAAATTATCAAAACAATCCGAACAAGTTTGTTCGGTTTTCCGTATGTCACTTGTGTTGTTTTCTAAAGTTTATGTCAATTTGAAACTGATATTAGACACTTTTAGCCATGCCGGTCACATCATGCGTTAGATTGAGGTGAGGTCAATTTTTACACGTCACAAATGACTCATGGATCATTTTCCTAAATTATCAAAACAATCTGAGCACTTTTTCTTGGTATTCCGTATGTCAGTAGTGTTGTTTTCTAAAGTTTATCTCAATTTGAAACTGATATCAGACACTTTTAGTCATACCGGTCACACCGTGCGTCGGATTGAGGTGTGGTCTATTCTTACACATTAAAAATGACTAATGGATCGTTTTCCTAAAGTATTAACTAATCCAAATCCATTTTCTTGGTATTCTGTATGTCAATAGTGTTGTTTTCTAAAGTTTATCTCAATTTGAGACTGATATCAGACACTTTTAGCCAGGTTGGTCACACCGTGCATCATATTGAGGTGCGGTCAATTCTTACATGTCACAAATGACTCATGGATCATTGTCCTAAAGTATAAAAACAATCTGAATGCGTTTTCGTGGTTTTCCGTAAATCACATGTGTTGTTTTCTAAATTTTATGTCAATTTCAAACTGATATCAGACACTTTTAGCCATACTAGTCACACAATGCATCAGATTGAGGTGAGGTCAATTCGTACACATCACAAATGAATCAAGGATAGTTTTCCTAAAATATCAATATAACCTGAACGCGTTTTCTTGGTTTTCCGTATGTCACTTGTGTTGTTTTATAAAGTTTATGTCAATTTGAAACTGATATAAGACACTTTTAGCCATACCAGTCACACTGTGCGTCGGATTGAGGTGTGGTCGATTCTTACACATCACAAATGACTTATGGATCGTTTTCCTAAAGTATCAAAACAATCCAAATGTGTTTTCTTGGTATTCCGTATGTCAGTAGTGTTGTTTTATAAAGTTTATGTCAATTTGAAACTGATATCAGACACTTTTAGCCATACCGGTCACACTGTGCGTCAGATTGAGGTGTGGTCGATTCGTACACGTCACAAATGACTCATGGATCATTGCCATAAATTATAAAAACAATAAGAAATTGTTTTCTCGGTTTGTTGTATGTCACTTTTGTTTTTTTCTAAAGTTTATGTCAATTTGAAATTGATATCAGAAACTTTTAGGCATACCGGTCACACCGTGCGTCGGATTGAGGTGTGGTCAATTCGTACACGTCAAAAAATACTCATGGATCGTTTTCCTAAAGAATCAAAATAATATGAATGTGTTTGCTCAGTTTTTCAAATGTCACTTGTGTTGTTTTCTAAAGTTATGTCAATTTCAAACTGATATCAAACACTATTAGCCATGCCAGTCACACCATGCATCGGATTGTGGTGAAGTTGAATCATACATATTACAAATGACTCATGGATCATTTTCCTAAAGTATCAAAACAATCCGAACGCGTTTTCTCAGTTTGTCGTATGTCACTTGTGTTGTTTTCTAAAGTTATGTCAATTTCAAACTGAGAAGTAGGAATTCACTAATCTAAGGATATGAAACAAAAGAAAGGGAGATCATAGATGCTCAATAAGTGTAAAAAAGGGAGATATCAATGACCATATAAAGATAACATAAGTATTATGAATTCACCTTCATTGTCCTGTTTGTTTACATTCTTCCATCAGGTACGATGCCCATTCGTTTCTAAACACATTTATATCATCTTCTGAATTGGAGTTTTTGCGACAGTCATAGTAGTACTGAAAAAATATAAATACACAAAGGATTAATAATTATTTTAAATTAAGTAGTAATTATTTTCAAAAATACCTCTTCAGGGATGCTAGTTTGCTCATGAAATATGATCTCTTTCATAAATTTACAAACATAATAACCGCAGTCCTTGTCATTTGTTTGTTTCGGACACTGCAGAAACATCGAGAAAAATAAGTAATTTGTTTTGATATGTATTTGGATAGTGAAATATAATTATATATACCCAGATACTTCTCCATTTGTAGATCTTGTGGGCATTTTCATCCTTATGCCCTAGATTCATTCAAGCCTTTAAATGATATTCATACACCGCCCTATCATAATAAAATCTTCATTAAAAGATAATATAAATTATATAACTAGATATTTAGTTATAAAATGTTGGATCTAGTGTATTACGAATTGAAAATCGCCATCATGCGTGGTTGTTTTGTTGGATATCCATGCAGTGAATTCAGAAAATAAATCTTTGGAGTATCCAAATTGACTGCAATGAGCATCTAATGTTCCCTAAAAATACAAAAAGGAATAAGTACTAATAGAAATGAAAATATAATTGATATGATTAAAATGTAGAGTTTTACCCCTACAGCATTGGTATTAAAAAGATTCTGTCAGTCGTAATTCTTCTTTGAAACGTTCTGAGAAGATTTGACATTAATTCAGCCTGAAAATCAAAATATATTTCTTCTCGTTGTGTAGAAATGGTGTGAGGACTAACGAGTCCAAATTTGTATTCATGGTAAAATACCTTCAATTGTTTTTCATATATACGCCTATGAAAAATATGAAATATATTTAGCCATAATTATCATAGTATATTATCTTTATAAAATCAAATCATGAGAAGATACCTCATATATACATTTATAACTGAGGCACCTAGCCAGTCGTATGTGATGATCTCAGCAACAGCGTCTGCACTAACGAAATCTAATGTTTCCTCTCTGTACATATATTTTTCACAAACAATTGTGTGACTCTTTCCGCCTATCATTTTCATATCCACATGAGCTTGTAATGATATTAAATGTTGATATAGAACGGGCGGGGTGAACGCACTCTCAGTAGATCATTTTGATCGGTTGGTTGATCATTTGGAGCTGCTCTTTCGTTTTACATCCTCCATTTTGTCCTTCTGTAATAACATTCATTGGTTCATCCATTTTCTAATTTAATGTTAAAGGTTCTGCTTGAAAAATGAATTGGAAATGAATACCTCCTGGTCGACATGTTTTTTTACAAGATTCGATGGCCATGAAACGAATGTTCCAATAGCTTTTTCCACCGTATGAATGCCGTCATCGTCATTTGGCATGGGTATATCGGCGCTCGGCTCATGAGCCACATTAATCGACACTTTGACATGAACGGTTGGAAGTGGTATGGAGTGTAGCGTGTCATTCTGCATATTGAACACCGTAGCCCTCGCTATAAGGCGATGAGTGGGAGTTGACAGATATAAATCACAGTCATTTTCACCCTGTAGAATATCATTACAAGAAAGGTATCAGTGTCTATGTGATTCACATTTCACAGAAACGAATATTAGAACATTTATTACCTCGGTTAAGTTAGGTCTTTGAGGGGAATGGCTCACCTCAAAGCTGGTGGGGGGTGGGGTGGGATCTTCTCGCGTGGGTTGTTCTTGAATTGTTTGTTCTCTCCACCTCTCCTCCATCAAAGTTTCTAGCATCTCTCCCTGGCTTTGGAATTTTTCTTCAAGGGTAGATACTCTTTCTCTCATTACTTTAAATTATTTATTTTGTTCATCCTCTTGTTTTTTTTTCTGAAAATATGTCCAGGGTGACACCCCAAAACCCACACCTCTGACGCGGCCATACTGTTCTAGCTGTTTCAAGGCCACTGAAAGTATGTCTGCATCCAGTGCAGGTGTTATTGATTCCTGTGACTATGTAAAATAGAAAATATGGAAAAATAAGTAATCATCGTTATGTAATAGTGATTTAAAGCAAAATAAGTTTATATTATGTCATACTTACACATGTTTCCCACACTTTTTTTTTCTTTCATCTACCAGTTTCCCCTCTTTATTAACACGAGCCTCCTTCCATAGCACATGGCGTGGAATGGAAGTGTCTTGGGATTTTTCTTCATCAATCTACATATAAACATAGAAACATGGTTACAGTGTTGTTTTATGTCACATAAAATTATTACATTAATTTTAAAATACGTACCAATTGTTTTTCAATTGAAGAGTACTTCAGCCTTGCTTTACGGTAGGGGTACGTTGGTTTTGCTGCCCGTTCTTTATTTTCAGCACTCAGTTGCTGTTTTATAAATAAAAACCTGTCAATCAACGTGATGAATACAAGAAACATTACACAACCTGTAACCAAACACAATGTACCTGAAAAGTATGTTCTGCACGACGGTTGGAAAATTCATCCCATGCTCCTTGGGATATCAAGTGTGCATAAAGAGGAGGCAGGTGCGGTTTGATTTTCCCTTCAGCATCTTTTAGATGATGTTTCGTTAAAATGGTGCAAAAGCCTCTATGAATCCTTCCTACCAGTCTTAATACATATTCTTTGTGTGAAACATCTACTATAAATGCACTCTGCAAGAGATGATGAAGAGTTAGTCAATATTTCAGTATTTTATTTTATTTTATTTTAATAAATTAAATAAATGATATCATAATGTTACCGTAATCTCTTCCCACATTAATGTTTTCAGCCCGCTGACAACATGGTGCCACGACTCTACATCAATCGACATGCATTTCCGAGTGACAATTCCAATGTAGCTACTAAACATGGCTTTGTTGGGGTTTACATGCTGGCCTTGTTTATTCCATCCCACCTCATATTTGATGCCTTTTGATTTTTCCTTAAGAATTTTGGCTAAAACTGTCAAACTTCGGCGCACCTATTTTTTTGTGTCGTCGGGGTTTCATCGTCTACCATTTCCTCAGTTTCTTCATCATCATTATGTTTCTCCGAAGTGCTAGCATCAGCACTGGGACCAGCTGCAACAGGTTGAGAGACCTGTTGAACCTCAGCAGTGGGACCAGCTGCAACAGGTTGAGAGACCTGTTGTGTCTCGGGATTGGGTGCATCAGCAGGTGAAGAAGTCATTATCTACAAAACTGGTTTAACATTTAATTTAGATCACATAAAAGCAGCAGCGAACAGATAATAACATAATGTAACACAATCTATATTACAATAAAAAAATAACCTAATTATTGAACTCTCTTTTTTTTAAAGGCTGAAGGGATTTGACCCCTATATCAACTATCCATATCCCTTCATTGTAGTCTCCTCTGACATACAAAACTTCATTTACATTGGGACCACTGCGAAATGATTGCGAAGTCCCAATGAAAGGTTCATCTTCTGTTAAATTTTCATCTGAACCTTCAGTTGTTTTGGTCGATAACAGAACGATTGACCAGTTTTGGTTTGCGGGATCTGAGACATAAAATACTTGCACTACCTGCAGTGCCATTATAAACAGTTCATCTTTCTCCCCTTCCTTACTGAAATCAACTTTCATGAATCCCAAATCATCTATTTTAATATCACTCCTATTATCAACCCACTTACATTGAAATATCGGAACTTGAAATTCCGTATAATCCAACTCCCATATTTGTTTGATGATGCCAAAGTATGACATATTCGCATAAATTGGATTTCTGTCCTTAGCACCGAAAACATGCATCGCTTCAGCCACAAGTGTAACCCCACTATTCTGCATGGTACTGTCTTCATCATATTGATTAGTATAAAATGTATAACCATTAACTACATAAGCATTGTAAGATAATGCATACACACTTGGACCTCCAGCTAGCCATCGAAGTCGTTCGGAAATTGACTCTGGATTTTCATCTGACTTCTTAAAAATATGATCTCAAAACCATCCTATAAACTATCGATTATGTGTATCTGATATCTATTTTTCCTCCCTAGATGGATTCAAATGCCTAAGAATTTCTTTGTGGATTTCAACATATGGGTCAATGTTGAAACTGTTATGCAAAACATAAAGGTGGGCCTGCTCCTGATCTGTAATATTGATTGTGAAAACCTGTCTTCCAGAAATTCCTTCACCCTCAAGCCACCCAGTGTGATGAGATTTCAGTAGGCCAATGCTTTCCACACCAAACAAATATTTGGTAAAGAATTCAATGGCTTCCTCAACAATATATCGCTCTGCAATACAACCCTCTGGCCGACTTTGATTTTTGACATACCCTTTCAAAATCTTCATATACCGTTCAATGGGGTACATCCATCTGTAATGTACAGGACCACATAGTCGAATCTCTCTCACCAAGTGGACCATCAAATAAACCATCATATCAAAAAATGAAGGCGGGAAGAACATTTATAATTCACATAATATGACAGCAATTTCTTTTTCCATAGTTGGAAATTTCATCGGGTCTATAACTTTGCTGCATATAGCTTTGAAGAAGAAACATAGTTTCTTTAATGTATGGTAGACATTCATGGGAAAAATGCAATGTAAAGCAATTAGAATGAGATCTTGCATCAAAACATGATAGTCATGTGATTTCAGACCTTTTAACTTCAAGTCGCTCATTGACACAAGGTTGGTGATATTTGAAGAATACCCTATGGAACCTTTACGTCATTCAAGAAGTTGCAAAAATGATATCTCTCCTGACTGGAAAGAGTGTAAGTAGCAGGAGGAAGAAATGTTCGTTTTTCACCCTTCACTGGTGCCAACTCTTCTTGTATTCTCATCTCAACCATGTCCAACCTAGCCTTAATTCCATATTTTGTTTTTCCAGATGTATTTAGCAACGTGTCGATGACACTATCAAATACATTTTTTTCTACATGCATAACATCAAGAAAATGTCTGACATATAGACAATTCCAGTATTGTAATTCAAAAAAACTGATCTCTTTTTCCAACTGATTTTCGTAAGGTTTTTCGAAGCCGTTTTACCAAAAGTAGTGTCCATATTTTTAACTTTCTCAAACAATTGATCGCCTGTTAGTGGAGACGGTGTTGTACGTTCTTATGAACTTCCATCGAATGATGTCGTCCAAGAACGGTACTTATGTCGTCGTGGTAGAAATCTGCGATGTCCTAGAAACATAGTTTTCAATGAATGTTTCAACCTAATTGATTATGTACCTTGTTCGAAAACAGGACAGCCTTGAGTTCCTTTAATTCTATATCATGACAAATTTACATAAGCAGGGAAGTTATTTATCGTCCCGTACAACATGACTCTCAAAGTGAAATCTTCCTTTCTGTAAGCATCATACAATGTAACACTTGAATCCCACAATAATTTCAAATCTTCAATAAATTGAGATAAATAAACATCAATATCATTACCCGGTTATTTTGGTCCTGATATAAGCATAGATAACATGATGTATTTTCGTTTCATACATAACCACGGTGGTAAGTTATAATTTATCAACATAACCGGCCATGTACTGTGACTATTGCTTTGAAAACCAAAAGGATTCACTCCATCTATAGATAATGCAAGATGAAGGTTTCTCGACTCGTTTCCAAATTCAGGATACTCATGATCAATTCTCTTCCACTAAGGAGAGTTTGTTGGGTGACGTAGTTTCCCATCTTTAATTCTTGTATCTGCATGCCATGTTAATTGTTCTGTAGTCTCCTCACTTCCATATAGGCGCCTAAACCTTGGAATGATTGGAAAGTACCATACAACTTTAGTAGGACTGGATTTATCTTTCTTTTATCGAGAAGCACCACACTTTGGGCCTTCTTTAAGTGATTTTTGGTCCTTGAGAAACAGTATACAGTCATTTGGGTAGGCGTGTATTCTTTCAGAGATCATACCCATCGAGCCTAGCATTCATTTGGCATCATATGTTCAGCTCGGGAGCTCATTGTCTTCTGGGAGCATGTCATTCATGAGAGCAAGTAGTTTTGTAAAACTAGCATCACTCTACCCGTTGTCTGTTTTCAAATTATACAGCTTCAGTACGGCTGACAATGCTGTATATTTAGTGCAACCAGTATAAAATGGCGTCTTTGCACAACTTTTTAACTTCTCAAACAATTTTTGGAAATCACGAAGTTCATCTTCGATGGTCCTTGTCATTTCTTCAATATGATCTTCATCATCATTCACATCTGTAATCACATCCTCCATACAGTCATATTTATTGTTCATGTCTGTAATCATATCAGATGATCCATAAAACGCAGTGTCATCCCAGTCACTACCTACATTCGTTGTTTCCCCGTGTTTATTCCTACATTTATAACTTTGATCTATTCCGTGACAGATCAAGTGTTCTTCTAACTCCTCTGGAAAAATTTGTTTTGAATAACAATAGTGTAAACACGAACAAAGGATTTAAGAAGGGTCACATGCATGATCTTTTGCAAACTTGATAAACTCTTTCACGCCTTCTTCATACTCTTTTGTCAACCGATTGGCATTCATCCATTCTTTGTTTATATTCATCCTATTTGAAATCCATAGGATGACTATATAGGTCAGGGGAGAAGGAATATGAGTATAATTTAGATAAAAAAACTAGATACTTCAAAAATGGTGGGGGCGTGCTCATTAATAGCAAATCTTGGGTGGTTCTTGGGATTCATCCAATCTCTTCCTCTCTTCGATCCCCCCTGATGAGGGGTGGTTCTTGCGAGTTTTTTATAGTGAGTTAGTGATTTTTTCCCTCATACTTCCTCCATTACTATTATCCTTTATTTTCCTATGATTTGGGATGATTTTAAATAGGATTTGTGTGATTATTTCACTATATCATCTTCAAATCAATTCAGATGATGTAGATTTTGATTATATTGGCTAGAGGTTATCCTTGTATGATGAACGCACCATGTTTTGTGTGGTTTAGGTGGTGTTGTGTTTCCTAGTGAGTTTTTAAAAGATTATTCCTAATGATATTTAAGTGAATAATTAATCATAAGTTTCTATAATTAATTATTTGGGAATTGTTCCTTGATATTGGGTCTCAATCATTGGTATAAGATTAGATAAGGCATGTATAGTCTTGGTTGAGGATGAGTTGATCTTGGTGAGGGGGTTACTCCATTTTTTTAGGTAGGTGAACCCTATAATACAAAACCATGTTCCAATTTATGCATGATTGTGCATTCATGCATGAGTATATGTGTTCCAGTGAAAGGGATAGAAATCAAGAGCAACCAAGGTAAATAAATAGGGTGTTTTTGATCCACCAAGAGATAGAGTGAGGGTTCTATTGAATGTTTGTGATTTTGTGATCATCCAGAGATTATGTCTCCATGGAGTAGTTGTGTTTATGAAAGGATCGGGTTTGGTATGAGTTTTGTATAGCCTAGTTAGGTTTCCTAAGGCTATTTTATTAGAGTCTTAGGCCTAAATAAGAAGGATCATATAGTTTTATATCTCACGTATGATGAGGAACACACTCTTAAGGATATATAAGAGTCATGGTGTGATAATATGATGTGAGATATAGAAATGGGGATATATATAAACCAAATAGAGCACACACAAAAACCATGAGGATCCATAAGCATGGAACATAAAGAATACATAAACATGATCCATATACAGCGTCAACTGAACAAAAAAGAAACTAAAAACAGAGATAGAATAAATCATAACCTGACCAGATATCCCCAAGACCTTTGGGTTACCACTAACTATAAGACCAACCTACTTTAAAGGAAATCTAAACAAGAAACCCAAACCTAAAAATAACTTGGGTCCACTGATGTCGAGTGTCACAAGTAGGGTGTGACCATAAAACAACTTAGTAGGTAAGCACCACAAAATCCATACATTACCTTTCCTGAAATAATACAAAAACACTAGTTTGAAATACATTTATAAAATAGGTTTTTATCATTTAAAGAACCAACACATATTTTTTAGAAAATGCATTTTCAAAACAAATCACGACTTCCCATTTTAAAATAGATATCTAGTTTAAAAAATGAATTCAGAATTCAATATAAGAATCCAAACAAGCTGATCACAGAGCCATGATGAAATTAATTGAAACAATAATAGTAGAAAAATACTGGAAAAGTAGATAACCAAAGTGCATAAAAATAAAGAAGAACATATAGATAGGTAATCATTAGAATTACTTAAACATACCTAGAAGAAATCCCTAGACTTACTAGGTTCAGACTCACCTACCAACATATGGTGTACCTCTATAGTAAACAACCAACATTGATGCTCCATTATAGTAGTATACCAGAGAATGAAGAGGCCATCACATGCACGGTATAAACCAATAACACACAAGTGCCAACTGGGCCTATACATCACATGAGTTTCAAAACCAATTTCCAAAACACCACAAAATACCAATAGATCTTTAAAATTTACAGATCAAATCCAATTTTCAAAACCAAGGGGAAAACACCATGTAAGCTCTGAAGATTCCAAACGGGCCTTTATGCCATTTAGAAACCAAACCACACCTCAAGAATCCAAACATACCTAGATTTAGGGAACACATTTGAAACTAAATTTGAAATTTGGGAACCAAGGATCCATTTTTGAAACATTGGGGTTTTATAAGAACCATTTGAAAGGAGGGGGGACAAGGAAAATAAGGAGTAAACGAGGGAAATTGTTTCGAAATCCAGGGTTTAAAGTGAGCATCATTTTATAATGCCATTATCATTTGTGTACCAATCTATATTTGCACCATGTGCACATATGAATATGCCTAAATCCAATAGTTCACTTATGGAGGCCAAAATAATACAAAAAATTCTAATTAAATAAACACAAGGGGAATTATAATTAACCACAAGAGTTCACACAATGAACCAAAACATAAAAGGCACCAAAACCCACTCAAAAAGATCAATTCATAAGTAAACCAACCGTAAGTGGGGAGAGCTAATTAAGATCAAACAAGTAACCAACCACATATACATGTGTCACACACACAATAATCACACACAAGAATCACGCAAAATCATAATTAATCTCAATATTGACAATAAATGAAAACATAATTAATTCATACAATTTCAATTTTACTCACCTTTAGGAGGAGGACCTGGTGGCGGAGGAGAAGGAGGTGTCGACAGCGGAGGCACCGGAGGCAGCAGAGGCAGCGGAGACAGCGGAGGCAGCGCGGAGGCAGCGCAGAGGCAGCTCGGATGCAACGGAGGCAGTGGAGGAGGAGGAGGAGGCCATGGTGGAGGAGGAGGAGCAGGAGGAGCCGCGATGGAGAGAATGCATCGGAGTAGACGGAGGAGGAGGAGGAGAAGGAGGAGGCGCCGGTGGAGGAGGATGAGGAGGAGGAGGAGGAGGAGGAGGCCACAGGGGAGGAGGAGGAGGAGGAGTGGCGGAGAGGAGGCCACGGCGCAGGAGGAGGAGGAAGAGGAGGAGCCGCGGTGGAGGAGGAGAAGTAGGCGCCAGAGGAGGAGGAGGAGGAGGAGGCAGCGGCGGTGGAGGAGGAGGAGAAGGAGGCGGCGGCAGCGGTGGCAGCAGCGGCAGTGGCGGCGGCAGCGGCAGCGGCGGAGAGCCGGCAGCAGCGGAGAGGAGGCAGCGACGGAGAGGAGGCAGTGGCGCAAAGGAGGGCTTTCCCGAAACCCTGACAGGGTGCGGGGAGGAGGAAGAGTACTCAGTGGATTTTATAAATCCCGCGTGCACCTTTATCAGTGCTAGTAAAAAGCGCTGATAAAGGGTGTATTTATCAGCGCTAAAATGAAAAGCGCTGATAAATACCACCTTTATCAGCGCTTTTTTAGCACTGATAAAGGCCGGACTTTATCAACGCTTTTGTAACGCTGATAAAGATTGACTTTATCAGCGCTAATAAAAGCGCTGATAAATGTATCAATTTAATAATTTCTTTATATTATTATATATTTATTTAACTCTAAATATATATATCTCTATTTATACTTATAAAATTATTTGAAAGGTATATTTATATATATATCATTGAAAATATAATAAAATATGTATTTATTTTTTAAATATAATTTAATTTTAATTATAAGTGTACATTTTTTATAACATATATATTATATGGGTAACATAATGAATTATAATCTATAAATGAACATTATTCAATGTGCACATATATATATGCATGTATGATATATTCATTGGAAAACACATATATATACATGCATGTATGATATTCATTGACCCCAATTCATTGGAAAACACATATATATTCAATAATTTCAATTAAATAAAACAAATACATTAAATATAAAGAAATATATTAAATATATATTAAATATAATGAATTGATAAATCTAATAAATATAATGAATTAATAAATCTAATAAATATATAATGAATTAATAAATCTAATAAATATAAAATGAATTAATAAATATAATAAATATATAATGAATTAATAAATCTTAATAAATATATTTATTATTAATCTTATAATTATTTAATTATATATATATATAATTATTTAATTATATATATATATATAATTATTTAATTATATATATAAATATGTAGTTTATCAGCGCTAATAAAAGCACTGATAAATGTATAAATTTAAGAATTTATTTATATTATTATATATTTATTAAACTCTAAATATTTATATCTCTATTTATACTTATAAAATTATTTGAAAGGTATATTTATATATATATCATTGAAAATATAATAAAATATATATTTATTTTTTAAATATAATTTAATTTTAAGTGTACATTATATATATATATATATATATATATATTATATGGGTAACATAATGAATTATAATCTATAAATGAACATTATTAAATATGCACATATATACGCATGTGTGATATATTCATTGACCCCAATTCATTGGAAAACACATATATATAAACGCATGTATGATATTGACCCCAATTCATTGGAAAACACATATATATTCAATAATTTCAATTATACATATATATTTAGAATGCATTATATATTTATAAATAAAACAAATACAATAAATATAAAGAAATATAATAAATATATATATTAAATATAATTAATTAATAAATCTAATAAATATAACGAATTAATAAATCTAATAAATATAATGAATTAATAAATCTAATAAATATATAATGAATTAATAAATCTAATAAATATATTTAGTATTAATCTTATAATTTTTTAATTATATATATATATATAGTTATAACATGTGTTTTTTATTTAATGTATACAATAAATATTATCAGCGCTAAGAAAAGCGCTGATAAATGTAACATTTATCAGTGCTAATAAAAGCGCTGATAAAGGGATATTTAAAGCACTGATAAATGTGCCATTTATCAGCGCTTGTTTTAGCGTTGATAAAGGGGACCTTTATCAGTGCTTTTTTTAGCGCTGATAAAGGCCCACCCCTTTATTAGCGCTTTTCCGTTAGCGCCGATAAAGGCAGGCGCATGCCTTGCCCAGTTTTGTGGTAGTGAATATGTGTGAAACTGAGGCCAAATCCTTGTTGACCTCCAATGGCCCGAAGGCCTTCATTTTTTTATTGATTTTGATAATCCACCTTTCAAGGGGTGAGGAGGAACCCTTATAAGGCTCGTAGGCGTAGGTATTACATGGCCCATAGGCCTTAGAGGAATTCATTGCCCGTAGGATTCAAACATTACATACAACCCAGACTAACTACTTGGAATTGCTCCTCCCCAGCATCTTCATCGTGAAATCAGCTCTCCACCTTCGCATGGCTATTCGGCTAGGCATTCCCGTGCATACACACGCTTGTCTCGATGGCAGATGTCATACCCTCTCATTCTTGCAATCTGTTTATCTTCTGTTGTGGTGAAAGCTCCTTGCTCATCCTCCTTGTAGAGCTTGTTCCTTGTAGGTTTTCTGGTTTGCATCTGCACTAAGGTGGCCCGAAGGCCTTGAGGTGGCCCAAAGGCCTTACTAACCCGAAGGCCTGGGTGGCCCGAAGGCCTTACAGGACTCAGGGACCAAATCGGTGGCCCGAAGTCCCAAACAGGGGCATATTCTCGGCTGCTACAGTGCCAAACAGTGTCTGCTACAGTACCTGGAAATTCAGCCTCCGCCTGAATTTGATCCCTGGTCATTTGGATGCACTTATGGAGTCCTTACCAACTGGGCTAAGGATCATGTGCCAAATCCTTGTTGACCTAAATATTAACTAAATAGAAAAGTGAGATCCCATATCTATGGATATACTACTCAAAAAATACTAATGGATCCCATATAAAAAAATCTGGTATAATCTTGCATCTTCTCTATAACCTCTATCTTTTTCAGCACCTTTAAAAATGTTAGTAATGTGAATGTGGTGATATGGAACTAGATCTCTAGAAGAAACACCTACTCAAAATGAATCACCCTAGACTCTTCATCTATTTAAATATTTGAAGTATAAAAAATTAAATCCTTCAAATGAATCCCAAACTCTCACACATTGGAGATCCCCAGCCGGAATGAAATAATCTCCCACTGTCATGCCACCTTTATAATTGAAGAAATGAACATGGAATTAAACTATTTGAGTAACTTACCCCAAGATAATTTTAAATATTAGTGATCACTGAGAAATAAAATCTACCATTTATGATAAAATATATGCAACAAACTGATAGCCAAAATAATCCAGGACTCCTTTCTAACACAAATCAAACTGAAAGTGATCCTCAACTCCTCCAAGAACCCATTATCATTCTAATCAGAAACAAATCCTTCATGCTTTAGTAGAATCTAGCAATGAAACTCACAACGCATATTCCTATAAATGTCATCCTTATCAACCTCAACCCATTGATGATCCTTTAAAGCATAATGTTTCACATCATCACTCCAAACCTCACAAGGATGTCATCTAAAACCCATAACTCAAAAAGAATAAAACATTAGAGACTCTTAAGACCAAAAATATGGAATTATTAAGATTATTTAATTTGTTTAATTTTATTTATTCCCATAATCTACCCAATTAAATAATAAACTCAAACAATTATGATTTATAAGCCTTACTTAGGTCACTAACCTACAAACAACATAATCTCACTTAGGTTTTTTAGTAAATTTAATTTCCTTGCATCAAATCATTGGGGGACCTGATCACTTATTTCCTAGTCAATATCCCTTTCCCATATAATATACAAAGCTCTATTGATGTTGTTTCTCTACCAAATTCATTTAGTCCTCAATATTTCTTAGCTCTAAAATTTATCCTAACTTCATAGTGTAATGAACCAAACTGCAGAAAATCCTCACCTCTAGAAATAAAGTCATGGTTTAACCTTTCATGGTCATGAAATGATATGTATTGAAAACTGAAATTCCATCCAAGACTCCTCTATCCCATTAAGATACCTCTACACACTCTACAACACCTTCAACACCCCAAAACAAAAAAGAGTCTAGGAAAATATATTCATTTATATAAATTGTTTTATATTCATTTTATAAAATATTATGTGGAAGGTTTATATATAAAAAATTATTTGTATTTAAACACTACTAAAAAATAGGATTTTAACAGTCCTAAAATTGGCCTTTATTAGTGCTAAAAATCATTGACTACCGAAGCTCAATTAAAAGACCTGGAATTTTATCAATGATGGAAAAGTGTTGATAAATGGGTCATTTATCAATGCTTTTTTAGCACTGATAAAGTTTCCCTTTATCAGTATTACAAAATGTAATGATATAGGAATCCTTTATCAGTGCTTCTAAAAGCACTTATAAAGGGGCATACTACAGTGTTTTGAAACAACACGTTGCACTACCAGAAACAGGGAATACTCTAGGGTTCTATAATAGCACACTATAGCACTAGAAATTAGAAAAATTAGGTAAAAATATAGAATTTAAATGAAATAAAATTTACATCACAAATACAAGAAAAAAACACTATAGTATAGAGAAAAAGAACGCACCTGTATAAAAGAACAAACCACCCCTACTTGAGAAAAATAATTCACCTATATAAGAAAAAAATTATTATGTTAGTAATAATATAAAGAAATAAATTAAACATAAAGTGTTAATTTAAAAATAAATTTGATTCATACTAGGAACACTGTGTATCAGATTCAATTGTGGTTGATTCTTGCACATCATGTCTTTTATTGTTCATCTTCAAGCATTATATGTGTGAAAATTAACTAAATAAGTATAAGATAAAAATTATAAGTAAATTAATTAAGTAATAGAATATAGAATTATGATAAAACAATTTTGGATCATTTGATCAATTTTGGCAATGTGATGTGTGTTTTAAACTAAAATGAAACTTATATATTGAAAAGATGAACTTAGAGTCATATCAGTTACATTGTGCATTATATTGAGGTGAGGATGATTCCTACACATCCCAAATGATTTATGAATCATTTTTCTAAATTATTAAAACAATCTGAATTTTTTTTCTTAGTTTTGAGTATGTTACTTGTGTTTTTTATTAAAATGAGATTTTAAACTGGAAATAGGCACTTTGAAATATACAGTCACATCATGTGTTAGTTTGATGCAATAATAATTCCTATATGTCAAAAATTACTTAAGAATCATTTTTCTAAATTATCAAGACAATCCAAGCATGTTTTCTTAGTTTTTAGTGGGTGGCACTTTTTGAACTAAAATGTTGATTTTAAACTGATAGCGGGAACTTTGAGTAATAATGGGAACATTGTGTATAAAATTGAGGTATTCCTAATTCCTACATGTTAAAAATGACTTATGGATCATTTTACTAAAGTATCAAAATAATATGAATTTTTTTTCTCTATTTTGAGTATGTTAGATGTCTTTTTTACTAAAATTAATGTTAATTTTAAATAAAAACTCACTTGGAGTCATACTGGTCACACAGTTCATCAAATTGAGGTGTGGTTGATTCATAAATGTCGTAAATGATGTATGGGTCATTTTTCTAAAGTATAAAATCAATATTAATGTGTTTTCTTAGTTTTGAGTATGTCACTTGTGTTTTTTACGAAAATGACATTTTAAACTGGAAACACACACTTTGAGTCATATCGGTCACATCGTCTGTAAATTTGAAATTAGAATAATTCAAACATGTCAAAAATTACTTATGAATTTTTTTTCATAAATTATCAAGACAATCTAAGTGTGTTTTCTTGGTTTTCAGTGAGTGACACTTTTTGAACTAAAATGTCAATTTTAAACTGATAACAGACACTTTGAGTCATACCAGGCACACTGTACATTGAATTGAGGTGAAGCATATTCCTACACATCAAAAATGAATTATTGAGCACTTTCCTAAAATATCAAAATAATATGAATGTGTTTTCTTGGTTTTGAGTATGTCAGTGGTCTTTTTTACTAAAATTAATGTCAATTTTAAATAAAAAGATACACTTTGAGTCATACAAGTCACACCGTACATCAGATTAAGTTTCGGATGATTCCTACACATACCAAATGACTTATGGATCATTTTCCTATAGTATAAAAATAACCTTAATGTTTTTTCTTAATTTTGAGTACATCGCTTGTATTTTTTACTAAAATATCATTTTAAACTGGAAACACACACTTTGAGTCATATCGGTCACATCATGTGTCAGATTTATGTTAGAATAATTCATACACATCACAAATTAATTATGAATTTTTTTCCTAAATTATCCTAACAATCCAATCATATTTTCTTGATTTTCAGTGGGTGACACTTTTTGAACTAAAATAATGATTTTAAACTAATAACGGACACTTTGAGTCATAACAAGCACATATTGTATAGGATTTAGGTGATTCTAATTCCTACAAATCAAAAATGACTTATGGATCATTTTAATAAAGTGTAAAAATAATATGGATTCATTTTCTTGGTTTTGAGTCTGTTAGTTATATTTTTTACTAAAATTAATGTCAATTTTAAATAAAAAGACACACATGGAGTCATATCGATCATACAATGCATTAGATTGAGGTTTAGATGATTTTTAAAAGTCTTAAATGACTTATGGATCATTTTCATAAATTATAAAAAAAATATTAATGTGTTTTCTCAGTTTTGAGTATGTCACTTTTGTTTTTTACTAAAATGTCATTTTAAATTGGAATCAGACACTTTAAGTCATACCGGTCACATTGTGTATCGGTTTGATGTGATATTGGTTCCTATATGTCAAAAATAACTTATTAATAATTTTAATAAATTATCAATAGAATCTAATCATGTTTTCTCATTTTTTATTGAGCGACACTTTTTGAACTGAAATATCAATTTTAAATTGATAACGGACACTTTGAGTTATACCATGCACATTGTGCATCAAATTGAGGTGCATCTAATTCCTAAAAATAAAAAATTACTTATGGATATTTTTACTAAATTATAAAAACAATATGAATTCATTTGATATATTTTTAGTATGTTAGTTTTCTTTTTTACTAAAATTAATGTCAATTTTAAATAAAAAAATGCACTTACTGTCATACTGATCGCACCGTGTGTCCAATTGAGTTGATTCATATTCCTAAAAGTAAAAAATGATTTATGAATAATTTTAATAAATTATCAAAACAATATTAATTTTTTTTCTTGGTTTTTAGTACGTCGCTTGTGTTTTTTACTAAAATGTCATTTTAAACTGGAAACATGCAATTTGAGTCATACTATTCACATAGTGTATCAGTTTGATGTGTGACTGATTCCTACACATACAAAATTAATTATTAATTATTTTAATAAATTATTAAGACAATACAAGTGTGTTTTCTTGGTTTTTAGTGGGTGACACTTTTTGAACTAAAATTTCAATTTTAAACTAATAACGGACACTTTGAGTCATACTGGGAGCATCGTGTGTTGAATTGAGGTGAGGATGATTCCTAAAAATAAAAAAAAATACTTATATATCATTTTAATAATGTATCAAAACTATATGAATTCATTTTCTCAATTTTGAGTGTGTCAGTTGTCTTTTTAACTAAAATTAATGTCAATTTTAAATAAAAAGATACACTTTGAGTCATACCAGTCACATCGTGCATTATATTGAGTTGAAGTTTATTCCTACACATACCAAATGACTTATGGATCATTTTTATAAATTATAAAAACAATATGAATTAATTTTATTGCTTTTTATTATATCACTTGTGCTTTTTACTAAAATTTAATTTTAAACTATAAACACTCACTTTAAGTCATACAGGTCACATCGTGTGTCAATTTGATATGATACTAATTCAAACATGTCACAAATTACTTATGAATCATTATAATAAATTATCAAAAAATATGAGCATATTTTTTTAACTTTTAGTGAGTGACACTTTTTAAACTAAAATGCCAATTTTAAATTGATAATGAACACTTTAAGTCATATCACGCACACAGTGCATTAGATTAAGGTGAGTTTGATTCCTAAAGTTAAAATTTGACTTACATATTTTTCCCTCAAGTTTCAAAACAATATTAATTTTTTTATTGGTTTTGAGTATGTTATGTTTGTTTTTAACGAAAATGTAAATTGTAAGCTAAAAACATACAATTTGAGTCATATCGGTCACAATGTGAATCGGATTAAGGTGTAGCTGATTGAGTATGTGATGTTTATTTTTCTTTCAATCATCTACACTAAGCCAAAAAATATAGAAATGTTCTATTTTTATGGAAGAAGAAACTCCATGCTACCTAAAATTCCTCATCCAAAAGCAACATGTTCTCACTTTTCTATATTGTTTCTGATGATTGAAAGGAAAATATGACTTCCCAAAAGTTATATGAAAAAAAAATTAGATAAAAATGATGAGGAAATTAAATTAAAAAATATAACACCCTGAGATTTTTGAAATATTTTTTTCTAATTAATTTAATCTTTTCAATGTTTTTTCATTTCACACAACTCTAAATATAGCCTTTGTCATACGAAAGCACTAAGTTTGGATTACGTGATATGCAACACCAATTTAATATTATACTATGTGAAAAAATTATATTATCTTTTGGTACAAGCAACAATATTTTTTTCTTGTATTACATACAATACTGAGTCCCTTCAATAGCTTTTATTACACGCAAGGCTTCATTTTACCAAATTACAATATACTACTAATATTATTATTAAAATATTATTATACCTACCACCTAGATATTACAATGGAAGTTAGGAATAAGATTAAATAAATTGTGAAAATATGATTTAAAATTGTATATAAAATTAATCCTTTGGTTATCAATTATTTATAAATCAATGTAAGAACTATTTGAAAATAAAGAAATTATTTTTCTAAGAAAACTAATTTTTCTATGTACAAACATAATTTTATCCCAATAAATTAAACAAACAAATTTTGATGAATGTTGTCAATAAAAATTATATATTATATATTAAATAAATATTTTTTATGCTCATCCAATATATTTGATAGGTATACGATAAGAATAAATCCAATTTTATAAAAAATATGTAATTTTCTAAAAGGTAATTTTACCACCTTTTAATAGAATACCCATTTTAAATATAAATTTTTACACATATAAATTTTTTATTTGAAAAAATAAACTTAATTTTTAAATAATAATATCAAAATTTACTTTGGGTGAATTTTTGGTATTTTTTTGAGAAGTTTCATTTTTTGATAAATAGTTAAAATACTGAATTTTAATTCAAAACTACTTTTTCATCTAAATAATTTATTAGGTAAAATTATATTTTGAATTGGTTTTAAATTTTAATTGATCAATTTTAAATAAATTAAACCAATTTAGGTCATTTAAATCAACTTCACATTGAAATTAGATGTAAAAATATTTCAAACTTTTCAACATTTTGACTTTAAAAGTCTGTTTTGTCGTCTCGTCTACGGGATTAAATTTAAATTAATTTTTGCCAATTATGCGGTTTTAATTTGAAAAAATGGATTCCATGTTTATAATAAGAATAATTTATAATGTATAATAATTTAAATTAGTTTTTTATCAAAACTATTAGCGAAATTCATTAAAATTAATTATAGTAATTAAGAGAAAAATTAGTTTGATAAAGGACTGAACCTTAAACTTAAGACCCAAAATAACATATAAACTTATCCAAAATCCATTTTATGTTAATATTTATACCCTATAATCCCTTTTATTATATTTTTAACAATATTGTATCCACTTGATAAGGTAAAAATGTGTGTGGGGTTCCCTTTTCAAAAATTTACAAGAATGTCACTCCTCCACTATAAAAAGCCACTCACCCCTCCCAATTATTCATACTTATCAAGCCATTTGTATTGGAAAACTTTTAAAAAAATATCCTCAAAAAATGTCTAAATTCATTCTATAATCCTTTATCTGTGCATAAATCCAATCAAGGAAGCCCTTTTGTTCAAACTTAGAGGAGTTACTCAAAGAAGAGGTAACATCCTTCCACAAGATCTTTTGTTTTATTTTCATTATCCACCCCCTGAAATATTATTATTACATGATTATATAATAACATAAGTATTATAAATATACTTATATTTTTTTATTATAAGTTTAATACCTACACTTACACACACTTCCATCTAATGGGTAACGAACTTATCATTTGTGTTTGTGGCGGACTACCACCTGGCGAAATGATATTGTTCGTTTTTCCTTTACCTCCTATCATGGGTGGGAAATATGATGTACATACTATTTCTATATGATATATATGATTTTTTGTGATTTTTTGTGATTTTTTAATTATTATATAAAACATACCTTCATGCTTTGAATTTTTTCTAAATACAATAACTTCATTTGTGGACGTGTGGACTACCGCCTCCTCAAAGTGATGTGATTCGTTCACACATAAAATAGAATGTAATAAGGATGTGTTTAGTGGAATTATTTTATATATGTGACATAATAATTCTACTATAATGATATTATATATATATATATATCATTTACTTTTCTTTCAATATGATAAGAAAATGGAAACAGTGTTCATACATACGTATGACATACCGTCTCCATGATTGGTGTATTCCATTTCATATTTCTATATTTAGTAGATTATTATAAAAATATATATATATATATATATACTGAATATATATGATATTTATATCATTTTTTACATTATAGAAATAATTAAATCATAATCTAAGTAAGAGTATCAAGAATAACAAGTCAAAACATCTATGAAAAACAAAGTGTATATTACATGAAACATAAAATTAACATGGAGTTGTTAATAAATAAGTAATATAGAGTCATAAAATAACCATATATGGTATTATATATAATAATATGGTTATTTTTTAGATTTATAATAAACTTGTATTTATTATACTAGAGGTTTGAACATGTATGAAGAAATTCAAGACTTAAGGTAAGGGTTTCCTCGTCTCACTTTTATTTCTGTGAGACTTATGACTTATTCACCACTCATTTATTTTGTGTGGTGTATATACTGCCCATGAATTTATTATATGATTATTATAATTAATTTTTTGTTTATTTACATATCCATTTTATGATATTTATTTCATGGGGTTTAAGGTTCAAATGTTACCAAATCGGTAAATTAATTTTATCTCAATTTTCTTTCTTTGTGACACATGCCATGTTATGCACCTATATTTTTCTATGAGATGTATATACTTACATTTGAAAATTTATATCATGAATATACTTATTTTAATGATATTTTAATCTTCATTTAATTTTATTCTCTCATGGTTATTATGATTTAAAGTTACCAAAGTAGTAAGAGTTTATTTCTATAATCTCATTGTTTATCAGGATTATTTATGATTATGCTTCCATTGATGAAATATTATAATCTATATCTTAATAAATCGCATGAATTTTTATTCTCCAATATTTATTCATGTTATATCCAACTAATTATACCATTTTTCACTCTTTGGTACTTAATATAATTAAGAAAATGTTTTTATGAAAATCCAACTTTATTTTTCCTTTCATTCAAAAATCTGTGTTCTTTAAAAATATTGTTTTCTAAAAATGTTTTCAAAAATGTCTTACTATTATACTATGATGTTTAAAGTAAATTTTTACCCATGTTTTTTCTTTTTTAAATTTTTTTTTAAAAGGAATATTCTTTTCATTTTCTGATCAAGGAACTTTTTTAAACCTTTTAAGGTGAAAAAGAAATGTTTGGAATGTATGAAATTCCTCACCATCATGACCATAATTTCCTTAAAGATTGATTTTTAATTTTACAAGGTTATTTTTAATGAAATTTGTTCCTAATATTATATAAATTTTTTTATTTTAAAGTGGTTTTCAAAGAAAAAAAAATTCAAAAATTTTTTATGTTTAAAAGGTGTTTTAAATTATTTTCAAATCTTCCTTTATATGTTTTCAAAATGTTATTTTTAAAGAAAAGGATTTCAATAATTTCAATATTTATTTATAATTTTTCAAGTAAATTTTCTTGAAAAGGGTTTTCAAATTAATTTGAAGCCTTGTTTTTATGTTTTTTGTAGTATTTTCAAAGAAAAAGATTTTCAAAATATTTTCAAGCTTCCTTTATAAGTTTTCAAAGATATTTTAAAAGAAATTGGTTATAAAAATGTTTTATATTTTAAAAATAATTTTTCAAATAATAAAATATATTTTCCACAAGAAATGTTTTAAATTAAATAATATATATTTCTTTATAAAAAAAAGGGATTTTTTAAATGCTTTTATGAAAAGGATTTTCAAAAAAAAAGTTATTTTACTTAAGAAAGGTTCTATGTGATCTTTCAAAATAATTCTCATCTAAGATGAAATAATTTTTTATAGTTTATGATTTAATATGGATATGATCTAAGAATACCATTAATATTATTTTTTTAATGGTTTATTTTTTTGATGGAATGATTTTTATGTCACTGTTTCTCTTCCACGGGTTATATGATTTTGAAACCTTATACATTTCATGGGATATGATGTGATGAAATTATTATAAAACCTATCTATTTTACATAGATTATGATGTGATGAAATGTTAATGATACTCATTTAATTTCATGGGTCATTATATAATAAATTTATTTTTATCTTATGGTACATGCATGTATGATCTCATTATGTGATGGTTGGGACCTATATCTACCTCCAATGTATTGGGTAATGATAAATGTTTTATGAGCTCAAAGGGTACACAGGAGAGCGTCTAATGACCAAAACAAGATGGAATCCCAATCCTGAAACAATAGGTAATCCTAATCTAAAAAAAAGAGGGTACATGGGAGGGCACCCTAAGCCCTAAACAAGAGGGTACACAAGAGGGCATCCCAATCCTGAAACAAGAGGGTATACAGTAGGGAATCTAAAGCCCAAAACAAGAGGGTATATAGGAGGGAAATCAAATACTAAAATAAGAGGGTACATGGGAGGGAATACCAAACCCAAAACAATATGGTACATAGGAGGGAATCTCAATCTTGAAACAAAAGGGTACACAAGAAGAAATCTCAATCTCAAAATAAGAGGGTGCACAGGAGGGCATCCCAAGCCCAAAAAAAAGAGGATACACAAGAGGGAATCCCAATACCAAAGTAGGTACATGGGTTATTATCCCAATACTAACATTTTATTAAGGTAATTATAGGTATCCTTGACATAGGATTTTCTATGATTATGTGTATGCCAAAATTCCCTGTCTTATTCCTCTGTTATGTTCTCATGGATTTGATCTTGATTACCTTAGGATTCATGTCTCATGAACTACCAATATTTATGCCATGACTCTTGATTGTGATATTTTATATGTAGGGTATTATCTTATAATGTTATGATCATGTTATCATACCCTTATGTTCATGTTATGCTTATATATCTCCCTTTTTTACCCTTACTGTGCATCTACGCTCACCCTTTTCTTAGGTTTCCTTTCCCCGGGTTATGAAGAAAGTTTTTAAATAGGAGTTATAAAAGGGGAAGATATTTAAGGAATGTGTTGAAGATCTTTCACTAAGTTATATTATTATGTTTACAAGTTTCTAAAGACACTAAACAAGTATGGTCCTCGAGCATGTATTTTTTTAATGGGCTGAATATTAATCTAAAATGATGTAATATACATGTATTTTATGCTTGGGTCACTATAGATGGTATAAAAGGAATGGTTTAGTTAAACTTTGTAAACTAGGATTATAAAACTTTACTGAACTCCCTAACAATATTTATAAGGATGTTTCTAGGGATGTATCTAAGGATAATTATAAGCATGAGTTAAAGTATAGGAAAATTTCCTAGAATTTTGGTAAGGGATAGAGTGGGTGGTTTCCTAGAAATGCATCCCTATTTAGATAATACAACTGGATGTAGTTCTAGAATATAAGTACATAGGTTTAACATCCCCAAAAACATCATAATTATCTAGACTCGATCGAGAATTGGTGCATGACAACATACTTCTCTACACACCTGTTTTGACACTGCCAAGGGATATGCTTTGGTAATTCAAAAACTCTCTATGAAACATCATAAAGGATTTAAATAGAATATGACTTTGAATAACCTAGTATAAACCAAATATTTCATAGATGAAATAAGTATGTTTCATGATTTAGATATCCTATAAGTGTTTTTTCATGATTATGTGGTTCCCCGCTATGATGATTGTTTTTTGCTCTATGTTTTTTGGTTTTAGACAATGTCTGGAACCTAAAGGAACTGTTTTAATGGGGAATGCAATGGAAAATGAAATGATTGTCCTCCTGAGAAACTGAATGTTATGGGAGATGGAATGAAAAACCTCATTGTTATTCTCACACAAATTTTTGAAGCTATGAATCATAGTGAACATCCAAACGAGTAAAGGAGTGAACAACGATCTATTGAGTCCTTCATGAGGCAAATCCCACCTTATTTAAGTGGTTTTTTTGACCCATCAGTTGTTGAGAAATGGATCGGTACCACCAAAACGATATTTTTCTATTATCCAGTGGTTATAGTATGAGAAATTCACTCTTTTAGTTTATCATCGGGAAGTTTAGGTGGATCAATGGTGGAATCTTATTAAGGATGTGAGGAGACAATATGAAATTGACTCCATAGATTGGGATGGGTTCAAGAACTTATTTTTGAATGAGTAATTTCCTCATATTCTTTGTATGGAGATGGAAAAGTAATTCCTAGAGCTTAAGCATAAGGAAGATGAATCAGTTGGTGCCTATAAAGAAAATTTTATATGTATTGTGAGGTACTCTTTAGGTATTATCATCCAACCTAAAATCAAAGTTGATCAATTCTTTTGTGTCCTCAAACCTATTATTCAAAAGGCCTTGTCTATAAGAGACTTTATCAGCTATGAATAATTTGTTTGATGTGTTATCAAGGTGTAAATGGAGGTTATAATTGTGTATCAATCTCATGGCTTTTAAAAGAAGGAAAATGGAGTTTAAAAGAAAATATGACAACCATAGAGAAATGAAAATCATCCTTCTATTATACAAAAAGTGTGGAAAGAAACATAGAGAGAATTATCTTAAGGGGACTACTAAATGTTTTATGTGTAGAAGGGAAGGTAATAGAGTGGATGAATATCCAATTAATTGGAAGAAGTTATCTAATGATGTAAATAATGAGAAATCCCCAAAGAATGCACCTCCCACACTTTAGTGTTTAAATTTCATGGAGTTTTTTCATTATGAAAACAAGAGCTCCAATACAAGGACTAATGTGGATGATAAGTCACAACAACCTCTGAGGACAAAGTAAAAAAGGAAAGTCTTATGAAATCATAGTGGATGAATTGAATCATGATAATTAGGGCACACTTATCCTCCCCTTGTTATTTGGGAATTTCATGTTTGATTTTATATTATTAAGTCCTATGAAAATCTTATTGTTTATCCTTTAGTGAAGTTTCATGTGATTATCTCCCTATACATGTATTTTGGATTAATAAAATAAAATTTGATATACTATCAGTACAAGGATGGACCCAAGTTTCCAATAAAAATGTTTTGCTATAAGATAAGAGCTTATTTAAGGAATAAAGGGTGAAATATATTATTTAAGAGTTGAAAGGTTAACCATTTATAGAATGGTTTAAGTTAAAATTAGGGTAAGTAATTAAAGATTAAAGTATTATATTGACATATAAGGATTTTTGAATATTGGATAACTTATTTTAAACTTTTTGTTTTGATAAAGACATATGGAATGACCTATCATTTTATTTTTGGATCTCATGATCCGTTAATGATTCAAGGATGAAAGATTCACCTTTACTTCTTATTGTAAGAGATAAAGTGGAAATTGGGCAAGGCACAATCAAAGGGTGAGATTGTGCATATGAAAAGGAATAAAATCAAGTAAGTATATTTTATTATATACTTAGAAAGAAAAAGAATTCATTTTTGTAAAGGATAATTAGAAAATATTTATCTTAATACCTTCATTTCTATTGAACTGGTGGTCTTATAAATCATAATAGATCTATGGTTTTGAGGTCCTTAAATTTCCATTGATCATTAACCTACTGATGATCAATGATATTTATCACTCTCTATAGTTATTTACATTTTTCTTCCATGTCCAATCTTCACTCACATCCTATGTTCTCCTAAGTGGAGACCTAGTTATGAGTTACTTTGGGTAATCATCCTAGTTCCAAATTTTCTTTTTGAAGGAAGTTTTAGTATTCATTTTTATAATGTGAGTTTCTAAGAAATGAACTTTCAAGAATTAAACCTTTGATAACCTAGATGAATTTTTAGGTAGAAATTCATTTTAATGGTGGTAGAATGTAACACCCTGATATTTTGTGAAATATTTTTTTCTAATTAATTTAATCTTTTCAATATTTTTTCATTTCACACAACATATAATATAGCTTTTGTTATATGAAAGCACTAAGTTTGGCTTATGTGATACACAACACCAAGTTAATATTTCACTAAATGAAACACTTAGATTATATTTTGGTACATGAAATACTATTTCTATCTTGTATTATACACAATAATGAGTCCCTTCAATAGCTTTTGTTACACGTAAGGCTGAGTTTAACCAAACTACAACATATTGTTAATATTATTATTAAAGTATTATTATAACTACCACCTATCCATTAGAATGGAATTTATGAATAATATTAACTAAATTTTAAAACTATGATTTAAAAATGTATATAAAAAAAGTAATTTTGTTATAAATTAGTTATAAATGAATGTAATAACTATTAGAAAATAAAGAAATTACTTTTCTAAGAAAACTAATTTTTCTATGTAAAAACACAATTTTATCCCAATAAATTAAACAAACCACTTTTAAAAAATGATTTCAATTAAATTTATATATTATATATTCAATCAATTTTTTTATATTCATTCAATAGATTTTATAGGTATAATATAAGAATAAATATAATTTTATGAATAAAAAAATGTATTTTTCTAAAATATAATTTTACCGCCTATTAATGGAAAACCAATTTTATATATAAATTTTGAAACTTTTATAATTTTTATTTGAAAAAATAAAATTCATTTTCAAAATCATAATATCAAAATTTAAATTGGGTGAATTTTTGGTATTTTTCGGAAAAGTTTTATTTTTTGAAGAATAGTGAAAAATGCTGAATTTTAATTCAAAACTTCTTTTCATCTAAATAATTTAGATGGTTAGATTATATTTTGATTTTTTTAAAGTATAATTAAATAAATTTTAAATAAATTAAAAAAAATAGGTTATTTGAATCAATTTCACATTGAAATCTGATATAAAAACATTTCAAACTTTTGAACATTTTTACTTTAAAAATCTATTTTTTCGTCCTATCTATGGGATTAAATTTAAATTAATTTTTGAAAAATATATTATTATAATTTTTAAAATGGATTAAATATTTGGAATCATTATAATTTATAATTTATAATAAGTTAAAATTGGTTTTTTACCCAAAAAATAGTGAAAGTGATTAAAATTAATTACAGCGATTGAGAGAAAAATTAGCTTAACAAAGGACTAAACATTAAACTTAAGGCCTAAAATAAACTATAAACTTATAAAAATCCATTTTATGTTCATATTTATACAATATAATACCTTTTATATGATTTGGATCATTATTAGATCCACTTTTCATGGGAAAAATGTGGGTGGAATTTCCTTTTCAAAAATTTACAAGAATGTCACTCCTCCTCTACTATAAAAATCCACTCACCCCTCCCACTTATTCACACCTCTCAAGCCCTTTTACTTAGAATAAATCTGACCAAATATCCCTCAAAAATAACTTACTTAATCATATAATACTTTATTTTGTAATAAATCAAATCAATCAAGCTCTTCGGTGCAAATCAAGAGGAGTTACTCAAAGAAGAGGTAACATCCTTCCACAAGATCTTCGGTATTATTTTCATTATCCACCCCATAAAAAATTCTTAATAGATTATTATATAATAACTAAGTATCATAAGTATACTTATATGTTTTTATTATAGTGATTATACATACACTTACATGCACTTCCATCTAATTGGTGATGAACTTACCATTCGTGTGTACGACGGACTACCGCCTCGCAAAACGATGTTGTTCATTTTTCCTTTACCACCTCTCATGGGTGGAAATTATAATATAAATACTATTTTTATATGAAATATATGATATTTATGATTTATTTATTCTTCTATAACTATTATATAAAACATACCCTTATGCTTTCCATTTTTTGTAAATACGATAACTTTGTTTGTGGATGTGAGGACTACCACATCCTCAAAGCGATGTGATTCATTCACACTTTACATAAAATGTATTAAGGAAGATTTTTAGTGAACTTATATGATATATATTACATAATAATTATACTTTAATGATATCTTATATATATATATACATATATTTCATTTACTTTTCTTTCAATACGATAAGAAAATAGAACCAACGTTCATGCATACGTATGACCTATTGTCTCCATGAACGGTGTATTTCATTTCATATTTATATCTTTCATATATTATTATAAATATCTATATAATGAATATATATCATATTTATATCATGTTTTACTTTTTTTAATAATTAAATCATGATCTAAGTAATAATATTAAGAATAATAAGTCAAAATATATATAAAAAACAAATGAGATATTACCTGAAACGTAACATTAACATGGAGTTGTTAATAAACAGGTAATATAAAGTCATAATAAAACTATATATGGTGTTATATATAATAATATTTTTCTGTGGTATATTTATAAAAAAATTATATTTATTATACTTGTGTTTTGAACGTGTACGAAGAAAGTCGTGACTTAAGGTAAGAGTTTTCTTATCACACTTTTATTTATGTGAGACTTATGCCTTATTCACCACTAATTTATTTTTTGGGAATTTTTTTGATTTAAAAGTATTTTTCAAAGAAGAAGATTTTCAAAAAAATTATGTTTAAAAATTATTTTAAATGATTTTAAAATCTTCCTTTATATTTTTTCAAAAGGTTATTTTCAATGAAAATGATTTCAATTATTTCAATATTTATTTATAATTTATAAAATTAATTTTCTATAAAAGGGTTTTCAAAATGATTTCAATCCTTATTTTTATGTTTTTAAAGTATTTTCAAAGAAAAAGGTTTTCAAAATATTTTCAAGATTCCTTTATAAGTTTTCAAAGCTATTTTAAGAGAAAAAGTTTTTCAAAATGATTTTTGTTTTAAAAAAATTCAAAGAGGAAAATATATTTTCCTTGAGAATTTTTTTAAATGAAATTGTAATGATTTCTTTATAATATAGTGATTTTTTAAATGGGTTTGTGAAAATGATTTTCAAAGAAAGGCTATTTTTTTGAAGAAATGTTCCATGGGATCTTTAAAAATCCTTCTCATCTAAGATGACATACTTTGTTATAGTTTATGATTTATTGAGGTTATGATCCAAGAATACCATTAATATTATTTCTTGAATGGTTTATGTTTTGATAGAATGATGTTTATAACACTCATTTCTCTTCCATGGGTTATATGATTTTGAAACCCCCTTTTTTTCATGGGTTGTGATTTGATGAAATTATTAAGAGACCTATCTATTTTCTATAGGTTATGATGTGATGAAATGTTGATGATACCCATTTTATTTCATGGTTCATGATATGATGAATATTTTTCTATCTTGGGGCCTATGAATGTATGATTGCATTATGTGATGGGTGGGACCTATATCTCTATCCAATGCATTGGGTAATGATAAATGTTTTATGAGATCAAATGGTACGCAGGAGGTAATCCCAAGCCTGAAATAAGAGGACATCCCAAGCACAAAACAATAGGTAATCATAAGCCTGAAATAAGAGGGTGCATGGGTGGGAATCCCAAGACTGAAATAAGAGGGTACACAGGATGGAATCCCAAGCCTGAAATAAGAGGGTACACATAAGGTAATCCCAAGCCCAAAATAAGAGGGTACATAGGAGGGCATCCCAAGCCCAAAACATGAGGGTACATGGGAGGGTATCCCATGATCGAAATAATAGGGTGCACTAGAGGGTATCCTAAGCCTGAAATAAGAGGGTGAATAGGAGGTAATTCCAAGACTAAAGTAGGTAAGTGGGTTATTATCCCAATATTAACATATTATGAAGGTATTGGTAGGTATCCTTGACATAGTATTTTCTATGCTTATGTGTATTCCATAATTCCATGTATTATTCCTTTATTATGTTCTCAGGGATTATGCTCTTGATTCCATTATGATTCATGTCTCTTGAACTACCAATATTTATGCCATGACTCTTGATTATGATATTTGATATACAAGGTATGATATTCTAATGTTATGATCATGTTATCATACCCTTATGTTTATTTTATGTGTACATATCTCCCTTGTTTACCCTTACTAGGAATTTGATATTGCCTCTTTCTTATGCTTATTTTCCCTAGGTTATGAAGAAAGATTTTAAGGGGAAGAAATTTAAGGGATATGTTGAATATCTATCACCAAGTTAGATTATTATATTTCAATGTTTCAAAAGAAATTAAACTATTAGGGTCCTTGAGCATGTATTTTTGTAATGTGTTGAATATTCATCTAAAATGATGTAATATCCTTGTATGTTAAGCCTAGGTCACTATAAAAATAGTAGATAAAATGGTAAAAAATTAACTAAATAATTAATAGGATTTCCTCTTTTCATCATGGTTGTATACATTCTTGACCCATTTCCTTATTGTTGTTATCTCAACTATAGCCTTGAAGTACAATCTCTCACAAGCATGAGTAGCTTCAAATAAACCACCCCAACTCAAGTAAAAGAATCCACCTGTATTAGAAAAAAATTACTATGTTATTAACACTATAAAGTAATAAATTAAACATAAATATGAAATAATAAATTAATAAAATTCCAATTTTAAACTGAAACCCCACAATTTGATTCATACCACACCGTGTGTTTCTTTGAGGTATGGTTGATTCCATAATTTCTTTTTATCCTACATTATATTCAACATTATGGGTTGTATAACAATATTGTAGTTTGATAACCTAGAATGTTGAATACATTATAGAATAAAAATAAAATTGCATCATCATGAGTTAATCATCCTTGTTGAATGCATGATCATAGTACATGAGTGAATCATCCTTGTTTAGAAATTTATTTATTCCAAGAAAAATTAACCATTAGTGAAAACCTATTATCTTTCCTTGATTGAACTAGAATAAATATTTACATATGAGTATTTATGGAACATAATAAAATCTATCTTTCCCTTTCACCATCATAGAAAGTAAAAACTCCATGATGAACCATTTACCTTATTTGCTGGAAAAAAATTCAGTGTGACGCATTATGTATTTTTATATGAAACTAAACTACATTATAAATTATTTACCCATTTTTAATAGTATTGAAAATCAATATATCCCTTTATAACATCTAAATTACATTAAAATATAGTGCATCTATTAAGTCTTCCTAGATTGTGATATAGATTAGTATATCCTTTTCAATATTCTTGGTGGTGATGAACTCTAACATAAAATCATCATTATTTGTTCATAAAAATGATAATATCCTTATTATCATGTATTTTTTTATTTATAATAATGTTGAGTTTTTTATTAATGAGCTTGTGAACATGGATCATTTTACATGATTAATGCGCACATGCATAATGGATGTTACTTGTATGGATTTCACAAGCATTTATGATATTATATCATGCATCTAATTGATGATAAAATAGCCCAAATAATTCTACCATACACCAAATTGAAACCACTTTATTGTTCTTTTCTAAAAATTCATGATTCAGTCAATGAAATTATTTATTTATTGATTTATTTTAGAGGTTTTGGATCAAGATACTAGATTCTTTTTCAAAGGGGTCTTTGTTTGGATTTTCGGTGCTTCACAATTTCATTTGAAGCGGGTTTTTCAATTTTAAGGATTTCTTCATAAATCAGTTTCTCTTTATTTGATGCCATTTTTCCTTTAACACTAACCCTCCTCGATGACCATGATCTCTCAATGCTGGTTTTCCTCCCATAATTCTCTCATACGCCTGCTAGATTCGATGGTTGATTACACACATATTTATTCAAACATCTGAGATGGATTATATACCTTTTTTATGATTTGATTGAAGTTTTATGACTCTCAAGTGACTATTGACTCCACTATTAAGACCCTTTATTTGTAGTGTCGAGAATCCATGGGAAAGCAACTACATCTATTTTTTTGTGTTGTTCAGTTTTTTCTTAATGAGGGTTTTCCTTTACACTTTTGTAATATTTATAGTACTTGGAATGTTTTAATATAAATTTTAGCCTATGATAATAAGTTTGAAAAAATAAGTGGTGTTTTTTTTGTTTCTAAAGAAATCCTCAACTTAAATTTCTATAAAAAATCACTTAAACAAGTGGTGAAAACATTTTTTCAATAAGCATCATGAAACAATTTCACAATAGATCTTATATTAAGTGAAAAGTGTTTTGCACACTTTTCAATAATTGTTCTCAAACACAACCTAGGTATGATTCCCATTCTACTCCATTTCCCAAAAATTTTATTATTTGCAGGCCAGTTCTTCATCTCCTTCTTTGCCTTGGTCTCTGCCTCTGCCCGCTCCTCTACCTTGGTCTCTAACTCTAATTGTGCCTCCACCAACACCTCTGCCTCTACCACTACCACCACCTCCTCCTCTTCCCCTGACTCCATATCTACCTCTGCCATTGCCCAATAACTTTATTGTTTGTAGGCCTGCACTTCAAAAAAAAATTGATTTCCTCTATTATACTTCTCCTTGAGAAATAGATCAAAAATAATATATAATAATTCTATAACTAATTCTTCACACCCCAAATATATTTTTATGCTCATATTTTGTGCTAGATCACAAACATATAAGGTAATCACCTAAATTTGTTGCTGGCAAACATTCTGACAGCATGTGCATTGCTCACTCATCTCTAAACAAGTTTACTTTTTATTTTTAGTATGAAGGTTATCATAAATATTGGTATTACTAAGAAAATATAGACAAAAAAATGATTAAGAAATATTTTTAATGAAATTGTAATTACCTTCAAAAATTACATATTCAGGGATGCTGGTCTTTTGATGGTTTATGATCTCTCTCAAAAATTTCCAAACATAATATCCACAATAATTGTCATTATCTTGCTTTGTATATGACAGAAACATTGACCAAAATAAGTAAAATGTTTTGAAATATTTTTTTATAGCTAAATATTTTATATATATACCTTAATATGTTTCCATTTTTAGTAATCCACATCCTTTTTATGTTCAGTCACCGACTTCATTCCATGATTTAGATTATATTTAGAAACTACCCCATCATAATAAAATTATTGTTAAAACATAGACTAAAATATATAATTCAAAGTTTATCTATAAAATATTGATTCTGGTGTATTAAAAATTCACAATACACATCATGTGTAGTCATTTTTTTGGATATCTATGCATTGGATCCAATAAATAAATATTTGGGGTATCCGGATTGATTGTGATTGGCATATAGTTCTACCTAAAAAAACAAATAAGTAATGAAAAAATATATATTTTATGAGATTAGATTGTAGAGTTTTACCTCTACATTATATGAATCAAAAATAGTCTGTTGTCTAATATTTTTTGCTCAAACGCATCGAGTAGCTCATCTATTTTCCTCTTAATTACTTCCTTATTCAAAGTAAGTTTTTCTACAAAAATGGTAAAGGGGATAATGAATCCAAATTATGATTTGCATGATTTTAACTTTATATAGTAGTAATATAAATTCCTATAGAAAATATGAATAGTTATTAAATTTAATAAACATATTATCTCACTATTTAGACAAACATATTATGAAAATGTACCTTATGTATGTATTCACAACTAAGGCTTCTAGTCATTCATGCTTGAGAATATCATTTATACTCTCAAGACCAATTACGTCTATCATAGAAGTTCTATATATTTCTTCTTCATATAGAATTTAATGCATGTTTTCATCTTTAAATGTGGTCTTTTCATGAAGTTGTAATGATAATAAATTTTTCTCTAGAACTGGTGGGGAGAAGGTACTCTCAGAAGGTCCTTTTGATTTCTTGGTTAATTCACTAGATTGTATTGATCTAACCTTTTTGTTTCTCCATCGCTTTATCCATCTGTAATATAATGCCTCACTTTAGACCTTTTTTCATCAACTATTAATGGTTTTTCATACGAAAAAATTTATTAAATACATACCTCGTGTATCTTTATAAGATTAAAAGGCTATGTTATAAACATTCTAATAGCATCATTGACCATTGTAATATTTGTATCATCAAGTGGAATAGGAAACTCAATAGTCAGATCATGAGTTACCAAAATCCCCACTCTCATGTGATCTTTTGGGAGTTCTTTCTAGTGTATCTTGTATCCAAGGATATTATACATTTTACCCCTCACAAAAAGGTGGTGTGTGGGTGTTGACAGATAGAAATCACATAAAACTATACCCTATGGAATTTTAGTAATATAAAGTTATTAGAAGTTGTTTGATTCATATTTAGGATAAAGAGTAATGGAAAATTTTATTACCATGGGTAAGGTATGAAGTTTAGGGGAATGTCTAGCCTCAAATATAGTGGGTTCATTTGGTTCTTCATGTGAAAATATTTGTTCCACCATCGATTCACTTTGATCATTTCTCATTCATTAGTCTACTAAACCAAAATAGAAAATCATATCTTGAAAAGTATTTTTTCCTATAATATTTTCACCATATTATATATATATTCATGTGGTTTTATCTTCTCAAAATATGTTTGATGAGACGCTCCAAAACCTACTCCTCTAACATGACCATATTGTTCTGAACACTTCAAAGATACTAAAATTAGTTTTTATTCCAGTATGGTTTTTTTATTATTGTGTCCAACCTATATAAAAAATATGAATATAAATAGATATTTTTATGTAATATTATTATAGAGAATAATGAATTACTATTATTTCATACTTACACATGTTTCCTATAGTGATTTTGTGTTTTCATCATCTAGTTTACCATCCTTATTTATGCAAGCCTCCTTCCATAGCACATGACGTGGGATGGAAGTGGCTTCATATTTTAATTCATCAATATTCATATATACAAAGGAAAATATGTTGTTTTATATCATATAAAACATCTATTATTGATTTAAAATACATATCAATTTCTTCTCTAGTGAAACGTACCCCATCCTTGATTTATGATAAGTGCACATTGGTTTTGATGCATGTTATTTATTTTCATCACTCTTTTATGTTTCATAAATTAATAATTTTTAATCAAATTGGATAAAATAAATAATTTCAAATAAGATATTATCAACAACAATGCACCTAAAATGATTTATCATCATGATGACTAATGAAATCATTCAGTGCTTCCTACTTTATAATGTTTTCATAACTAATTAGAGGGTGGAGATTTACTTTCCTCTTAACATCCCTAAGATGTAACTCGGTAAGAAGATTCTGGAAGCCTCTATGGAATTTTCTATTGGCTATTAAGACAAATTTCTTATAGAAAACTGATAAAATAAATGATCTCTACGAGGAATAATTAAAATTAAATCAATATTTCATTATATAATTTTTTAGTAAAATAGAGAAAGTATATCATAAAATTATTGTTATATTTTTAAAAATGGTTTCTTTCATTACAAGTTGGACATGGAACCACTAAAAAAATATTAATTGGCACATTAATCCTTGTTGTGACCCCAACATCTAATAAACATTGAATTGTTGGGGTCAATGGGTTGGTCGTGTTGATTCCAACCAACCTCAAATTTTATACCCTTACTTCTTGACTTATAATTTTATTCAACACTGTGATGTTGCATCATTCTTGTTTTTTTCATCAACATGTTGTTGATCCCCTAATAATTATGCAGTTTTAGCATCAACAGTCTTTTCTTCCTCAAGATTGGTAACGTCATTATGTGAAGAATACATTGTCTATATGAGTAGTCAAACATTTAATGTTTCTTGAATAATAACAACATAAACATGAACAAAGGATTTGAGAAGGGTCATATGTATTCTCTATTGAAAACTTTATGAACTCTTTAACTCCATCTCTATACTCTTTTTTAAAATTATTAGCATTCATCCATTTTGAAGGAAACAAGTATTTGAATTTAAGAAAATAATTACTCCACTGTGGTAGGTGTTATCCTATAAATTCATACAAAGGAGAAATTTATAAAAAAATTCATCCTCATCAACTTCATATCTCAAATAGTTATTATTGAATTTTTTTTATTGAGACTCGTCCTCTATCTCTTTTGTACATGAACCTATGTTTCTTGAACTATTTTGAGCATTATTACTTCCATACTAGGTACCTATGATCATTTTAGATGACTACTGCTTAGATTTGTTCAAGAAACATAAAAGAGATGGGGGTGAGTCTCAATCAACAAAATGAAATAATAGTTTTTCAGTAGATGAAGCTGGTGAGGATGATAGTTGTCTCCTTAAAACTTTTTAAATTACCACATCTTAATTTAAAATTTCAAATCTCTTCTCAAAATTCTAGAAGGTTCCTAACACTACCAAGAGAACATCAACTCATCCCCACTAATTTTCACCAACTCTAATCTATGTTACTAGTCCTTTTCCCTCACCTTTATCTAAAATATAAGATTCTTATGTCCACTGAGGTTCATGTGTAGAGTGTGAGTATAAAAATCAACAATTAAATACTAATAGGGCCCCTAAAATATACAAAAATTTATATATTTTAGTATATGTTCAAAGTAGTAACACTCAAAATACACATGTAATTCAATTCATTGTGTAATATCAAAGACACCATGATAATTAAATGTACCTACTTTATTTTATACCAAAAAATTATACTAATCATACCATGAGTTCATACCATGGTTGTTCCCTAACATTAAAATCATTTCACTAATAAGAGGTTAACATTTGAATCATAGGATGATCAAAAATTATTTATCTCCCTCAATAAATAACCGCATAATAGGTACCATGAGATTTGACCTCTTACCCCTAGAATCCAAGACTATCCCTCATGGATAACCATAACTTGTACTTATTACATCCAAATCATGAAATGGGTACAACATAGACATTGTTCTTAAGAAGTGAATTTGAAATATGGGGAAGTCTTAACATAATTGGTTCCCTTATGAAAGAACCACACAATGGGTGCCAAAATACATTAGTTAAACCTAACTTATGAAAACCCATAAAGAAGAACAAAAAACAACACAAATTTCACATCACCCCCACCATATCCCTCAATGAATCACTAATATGTCTACAGTAAATCACATTCTAACATACCGTACCTATCCCTCACATAATACACATCATATTCTAATATATGATACTCAATGATCAGTTATCTTATACATTGATCATATTTCTTAATGATCGTTCATTAGATAATATCATAGTTCGTAGGCCATAATTCATCACTCACACACCTCAAATCTCAGGAAAAAATAAGATATAAGATCAACTAATACATCCTACCCTTTATAGTTTATCCCATTAGGTTTCAAGGGACTATACTCGATTTTATACCACATATCTAATCACTACTAAGGTGATTATATAATCCCCCTTAGAACATCACTTCCCTAAGAAAAATATTTAAAGGAAAATTCATATATTATTCTACCCTTATGGGATACTTCCATTATCCATGACTATCCTCACTAGGACTCTCATAATATGACATATATACTACTATACATTAACTTCCATGGTGATATTCTATGTCCTAAGTCCTTATCTCACTTTCTTCATGAACCACTGACCATAAGGAAACCATTTACAACTAGAAATCACACAATCCACTCTCAAAGGCCTCTCTCATACAATCATACAATAACATCCTAGGTTCACCCCATTCATTTTATATTTTAATATCACTTAGGATTTTCTCAACTAACCAACCTGAGGATCATAAGATGAAGAAACCACCGAGTGAGACTTGAATCATCCCACAGACTATGGAATGACTATTTTATTCCAAATAAATGTTACCCAATATGGATCATGATTATAAACCCATATAAAAACTCACAATGGTCTCCTTTCCCAAATTAGTTATTCCTACATAGCACATTTCACACTAAAATTCATATAAAGCATTGCTTGATCATTTTGGTATCACCCACCTCTTTTATGAAGTTAACCATATGGGCATCACTTTTCTCATTCCATTCAAGACTTTTACATAGATCTCCAATCACATGAGCCCATATATCATAAATAAAATAATAAAATATGTAATTATAAAATAATTATAATTAATTTCTATATTTAATTTACCTAGTAAGAACTTAATAAATCCCACCAAGGAGTGCCAAAATGTTGGAACCACAACCAACATCATTGTAATGAACCAACTCATGCTCTTAATGATATTATGAGAAAAATTACCATCAGTAACAAACTAAATTATTTTTAATTTAAAGATAAATGAAAAATATCCCAAGAATAACTCACCAGTACATTTACCAATTCCCTAAATTGAGCAATTGAATACAGATGGATACGCCTTCTTAGTATTATCTCTACTTTGAATAGTATGTCTCTCGCTAGGGGAGGGTATTTCCTATATCTTCCTTATCATTATACATCTTTCTAGTGATGGGGATTTCACCTAGTTTATAAATATCATAGGAGCTTATTCCTAACTCTCTATGTTCTAAAATAAAGGTGTTTATGCCTAAACACCAACAACTAAACATATTTTTGAGAATATTAGATGGTTAGTAACTCATAAACTATAATATCCATACTTCCTTATAAATTTAAAACACCCACAACCATTCATTGAAATTAGCACAACTTTGATGCGCCCAAAAATCCCAAGCCCACTCATCAAAAAGACCACCACCTAAGTCAAAAGAACCTTACGAGGAACACAAAAAACAATAAACAAGTGAGGAGGAGGATAAAATAACATACCTAGGATTCAATATTTGATTCATCCAAGATAAAGTAGAGATATTTCATGTGAAATCTTGGATATGTTTGAGATTTGGATTCATTCGAGACTTGATTCATTCGAGCCTTGGATTTGAACCATGGAAGCATTCGAGACTTGATTCAAGCCTTAATTTGAGCTTGGATTCAAGGGAGAGGAGCACTGACAATAGATGGCTTCCACAGAAAGTTTTACATATCACAATTGAAATTGTCATGGTTAGGGTTCTTCAAATAGATTGGGAGACTTTTATCAGTGCATCCAAAAAAACACAGGTAAAGATACATTTAATCAGCACTGATAAAGCTCTATTTTTATCAGTGTTTTTTTAGTGCTAATAAAGGAATTATAATTATAATTAAAAAAAATTAGTAAATATATTTATATAATTATATATTTATTTATTATACATTTATAATTATTTATTTATAATTATATAAATAATTTTAAATATATATATATTTTTATTTATAATTATAAATATATAATTTTATAAATATAGTAAATATACATTTATAAATATATTTATAATTATTTATTATAATTATAAATATATTTATATCATTATATAGTTTTATAGTTATATATATATTTAATAAATCTATATATATATATATATATTAAATATATTCATTATTTAAATATATTTATTATAATTTCATAATTATAAATATATTTATATCATTCTATATATTTATAAAATTATATATATATATATATAATATATATAAATATAGTAAATACCATGTTACCTAATAACATGTTGCAGTTGGGGTGGCTCATGAGTGGCAAACCTCATAATCCTGCATCCAAGAGACCAGGGTTCGAATCCTGACAAGCCCCTTGGGGGATTTGTGATGCAGGTGCTGATGCAAGCACTGGCATGGGTGGCCGTGATTCAAGCATGACACATGCAGGCAGTGAAATATGGATGATGCAGGCAAGGGGTGCAGATCCATAGACATGTTGATGCAAGTAGGGCCTTTTGGCCATCATAATGAAGGAGCCTCTAGGTCATCCAATGTTGGGCCTACGAGCCTTTAATATATTAATAAATAGGGAAATATTGGTGGGTTATACCTTGGGGGGCTATGACCTATCTTTTCGACCTGTCTGTGTGCGGTGTGTGTGTGTGTGTGTGTGTTTAAATGTAATTTGTACCTTGAGCACTTAATATATATAAATATATTTTTAAAAAATAATATTTATTTATTTATAATTATAAATTTATAAATTTATAAATATAGTAAATATACATTTATAAATATATTTATTTATAATTATCTATTTACAAATATATTTTTAACATTATTAATGAATATATAATCTTAAATGCATGCATGTTAAAAATGAGTGAAATTGAATACTTGAAAATGAGTACACATTAAAAATATTGAAAAAATATATGAATTTTATTAATTAAATATAAATTATTAAAAAAATATGGATATATATTGAAATAAAGATGCATATATATTGAAAATATTAAAACATAGTAAATAAATAATAGAAAATGATTAAAATATCAAATAAATAAAAAAATATTAAAAATTAATTAATTCCTAACTATAATAATATTAAAAATAAATAAATAAAATTTACTGATTAAAAAAATAATATATTAAATGTATCATTTTTTAATTAAATTATAAAATGAATACTAAAATTTGAATAAATTACATAAATATTATATGCATGTGTTTCTGTATATAAAAGGTTTCATTAATTACATAAATATTTGTATGTGTGCATCGTATATAAAAATTCATTACGTATATGTATGTGAAATAAATGTAACAAAAGTTTGATATATGTTTAATTTAAAAAACAAATGATATTCAATTATGTCTATTGCTTGATACAATTAGTCCGTATTTTTAATTAATAATAATTTTTAATTATAAACCATTCTTCACTAAATATACGACTTATTTAATATGTAATCATAAATATTTTGTATTATATTATATCATATTTTAGGAAATATTATACATTCATATATATATATATATAGAAATATATGAATATATTTCTATATTAAATGTATTAATAAATAATTATGTATAAAACCCATTAAAAATGAATAAGACAATAATATTTTTTTAATTATTAAATTGTATTCATTTTATATATTTAAATTTAGTATATATTATTAATTAATATTTATAACTAATATATATATATATTAAATTTATTCATTTTTATTAATAATTGTTTCATTAATAATTTTGTAATTTATTGTTTTTTTTGTTTAATTATTACAATTTATTCATTTTATATAAATATATACTATTTATTAATATTTTTAATCTATATATATGTATATTAAATTTATTCATTTTTATTAATAATTATTTAATTAATAAAATGTTTAATATTTTTCTTCATTTACTGATTTTTAATTTTTCTTTGTTTAATTATTTCATTTTATTCATTTTACATATCTATATATTTAATATATACTATCTATTAATATTTATAAATTATGTATATGTATATTAAATTTATTCATTTTTATCAATAATTATTAAATTAATAAAATTACTAATATTTTTTTAATTTACTCATTTTTAATTTTTATTTGTTTAACTTTTTAATTTTATTTGGGATCTTTATCAATGCTAAAAATAAAGCACTGATAAAGGGTAATTTTTATCAGTGCTATAGAAAAGCACTGATAAAGGGTACCCTTTATCAGTGCTTTTTTCTAGCGTGATAAAGGTCATCGCTATTAAAGGTCTATTTTGTAGTAGTGTAAATGTTTTGTGGAAAAAAATTATATACATGTTTTTCAAACAATTTTTTAAATATAAATATTTTCTTCACTATTATATAACACATTGTATAAATACAAAATGTTATATAGATAGTTTAACATGAAGATTTATGATTTTTCAATAAAAATTTAACATGAAGTCAAAATAAACTATAAAAATGTTATCCTATAAAGATATTTTATTTCATTTTTTAAAAATAAATATCGAAATAATATTTGGTGACTACTATTTTAAACCAATTCCCTTTCATTGATATTTATTTTAATTGAAACTAAAATTATTATAAAACATCATGTTCACCACTATTTTCATTTCCAATTAATATTCACATTCACTTATGGAAATGGAATTATAATATTATGTTAGGGAAGATTGATATTTATAAATTAGTGTTTTTTTCAAAACATCAATTAAATGATTAAAATGAAAAACCGTCATAATTTACCACAAATATACTCACTACTAGAAAAAATGAAAATAATCATAGAGTTATACCCATGGTCAAGGTGGATCATGGAAATTAAGGTCCACTATAGCCATGTTTTTTATAGAACATGACCATAGTGTCCCCCAAAATTCACAATCATCAACTCCCCCTTCCCTTCTACCATAACCCTAGTTTCTCCCAGGTCCCATGTAGATTTTATACACACAACACGAATCCTCCCCGATGCCCTCTTTAATGGCCAAACATCCTCCCTCAATGTCCTCTCTGACTACTAAATTTCCTCACCCAACATCCCTTTTTGATGGAGACTATAACACCCTTACCTAGGAGCCTGAATCCCAAATCCTGAGGCCTGAGTTGGGGTGCCATATGGCCTCAATCTCATCCCCTGATTGCGAGAGGTTACTGACAAGTGATAGGGGTAAAAGGAAAACTATGTGGAATGATTTTCCCACAAATTTCAAACAATAAACCGTGTATTTTAATATGAATACCATTTAAATAAAACCATTTAGAAAAAAAATTAATAAAAAATAAATTAGTTTTACATAAAAAAACAAAAGTAAATGAGAAATAAATACATAGGGACATATGCTCAAACAACGAGCTATAATTTCCTTATTTATAGCTCCATAATGGAACTGTGGCTTACCCCTAATGATGAACATTATCTTCCCTTTACTTGAATCATGTCTAATTATGTTTATATTCCCACCAAGGTGAATATATAGGGGGTGCGCGTTCCTCAAGACTTAAATGCATCAATTTACCCAAAACAAAATTTTCTTCCTACAAACAAACATCCTAGAAAAATACCATTCTTCCTAAACTCGAAGAAAACACACGTTTTCATAAACTAGTCCAAAATCCCCCTTTTCCTAGATTTTTTTAGAAAATATCAATTTCCTAATATTCTATAAAAATCCCTATTTTCTCTAAATCCATTGGAAAATTCCTATCTTCCAATATTCAAAGGAAATCCCCATTTTCTAAAAACGATTCTATGTGATAAGTATTTTTGAGATCACCAAATGTAAAATCCATATTTTTCTACATTTTATCACTAGATTTCTATACCAAGGTATAGATCCTCATTCATATATCCAAAAACTCACACCATAGTGAGTGCCTCCTTTCTACACTGGTTATTACAACTAGTTTTAACCTTAATGCATGCTCCCCAAGCCACTCATTCCCATGGATGAAACTTAAAGTTTTTAAAATAATGTCTCACTAAAATATTTTTAACACAAGCACACACCTGGTGTGATAAATTTCAAAATCCACATTAAAAGACACATATTTCAATCCAAATCATTTTTAAGGTCAAAATATATAAAGTAAGGTATCTTAAAATTCTATAATTTGTATTAAAACCAAATCTCCTTGAAATCAGTAAATTTATGATTGAAACCCTTATTTTAATTTATAAAAAATAACATCAATCACTTAAAAAGGTTGTTTTAAAATTCAAAGAAAATCATAATCCCTTATTAGAAATCAATCTATTCAAGTCAATTTATGGAAATAAATTTGACATAAAATATTAAAATTTTCATAAAATAAAATCACTTTGAAAAACTATAACTTTCCATTGAAAACTGCATTTCCAATTCCAAAAACAAACTGACCCATTTAAATTGAAAATCATAATTTTTAATTTCTTAAATTCTTTCAAAACAACCATAGTCAATTAAATCTCCCAATTTACATCAAAAAACAATTATTCCATTATCAGGTTTTTTTCATAAATTCAAATTTTTATAATAATTAAATCAAATTAGTCTGAAATAGGTTATAATAAATCAATAATATGTAATAAATTATCTAATTCATAAAAGATATTGGATCCACAAACCTAGTCGCATCATTCATAGAATTTCTAAATTTTAAAACCCATGAATCACACCACAATTGGGTGTGATATAAGTCATGTGAACTTGATTTTTTTATATATATGATGTATATTGGTTATATCATAAATGAAGATATAGGAATGTCGTACAGTATGGAATTCAATAACTAAGGCATATCATATACCATTAGTTTGGGTATATCATAAGGCATGATTTAGAGATATCATTCCACTGTCTAGCCTATTGTATTGTTCGATGTGGATATATCATATGACTATATAATAAGTATTATTATTTTCCAAATCATACTGCATAATTCACTTGGTGGTCTATGATTCATCAGACAGTGGGATATTTAAGTGTTAATGTTTGAATATTCATCCACGTAAGATATCATTAATAAATGAATCATATGAATACCCAAGTGCACTTAAATGTTATGTACATCATCAAAGGGTTATGTACTATTTTTAAGTGAAGCATTACTTGTGTGTTATGTGAAATATAATTAAACACCACACATGTTTGATGAGTGTCCCTAAGGCCTATATAAAGTGGACTAAGACATTGATATGTAACTAATCTCTTATATGGTTATTCCTAATTCTCTTATAGATTCATTCCCCATAATTCCTTTAATGGAAGAAATGAGGGCCCTAACCAAATAGTTAGGTGATTAAGTCAACTCATAGATACACTACAGAGAGAGGAATCCATTGGTTTCTCATCAACCATTGTGATTAAAGAATAAAATCAACAACCAATATTTGAAAAAGGTACATGTTATTAATTTTTTTATACATGGTTTCAATTTTATATAGCATAATGATTTTGGGAATGAGTTTTCTAATGTTTTACACCAGATTGAAAATATTTTTTCAATATTTAAAAACCCTTCAAGATAAATAATGATTTATATTCTATTAAACTTTGATCATAAGAAAATAATCATTACTTCTATATTCAACAATGATATATATATATATATATATATATTTCATTTATTTGTTTATTTTTGGTTAGGAACAGTTAAGAATGATTAAGTTTACCAAAAACAAATCAAACTGAACCAATTATAAAATTTCTATCTATGAAATTCAACTGATTAACTGATTTAAATATAATTTTATGAGTTTTATTCAATTTAGTTTAATCAATTTTGGTTGATTTGGTTAATATTTCACACCCCTCCTAATTATTAAAAATTAATTGGTCTTATATGTCCATATCTTGCAGATGTTTCCACTCTAACCCACTCATCCACAATGTCATCTTCCCTGCTTCGATCCCTTACCCCTTCTCAAGTGAGTCACTATCGAGGTACAATGTAATGCCACATATGACGTTCACACTGCTTCTATGAAAACTGTTTTTTGCATATTATTTTAATCAATATTCATTATTCCTTATAAAACCCATGGTTTCCATTAAACATGTAAACTTATAGATACATGGTTTCCCTTATCATGTTTCACTTCCCTGGCCCCCACTCTCCATATTAGTCTCCCCTTATCTCTCATGCTTCTTGTCCCTATCTCCCACTCAATATTTCACTGTCTCTTTTTCATATTTGGGTCCCCATATACCTCAACTATGTGTTCTTACTACATCTATCTCCCCATCCCCATCTCTCATGTCTCCCTCTTCATCTTACTATCTTTTTCTATCCCAATCCCCCCGCTCCCCCACTCCCTATTTTTTTCACTCCTCCCACTATCTATCTCTATCTCCCTTCTAGATCTTAGCCCCTCACACCTCTTGAATAAGTTGACCCACCAATTCCATTTTTAGAAGGTTTATATATATTTCCACTTCAGATTAGCGTCACTTTAGTCTTACTCTCCTTTATTGGGTAATGTTTCCTGCATTATAGAGTCCTACTGGTACTGACTTCTGATTTCTAATAAGTTTTATATTTTCCTCTTTACATCTAAATGTTAGTTTAATTAGGATATTTTTTTCCAATTGCATGTTATTTGTATTTATTTTAATTAACATTTAATTTAATTGGGTTTTTTATTGGTCAATTCAATTTGTTTTACTAATTGTGTATATTATTTTTACTTTTTATCTAGTATTACATGTTTAAAATGAATTTCTAAATGATTTTTTACTTTATAAATTTTTTTTGTTTATTTGTTTATTCTGTGTTGATTTAGGATCTAAATAATGTTAATTTTTTTTACTAATAATGTAACATCTGGGTTCCGGAAGCCACCCAGAGGCGCCCGTACCTAGTTGGTCACATGGCCTCAAGCGCATTTCCTCAAATGCCAGAGGCTGCTGACTAGCAGTAAGGGACTTGGGTGTGATAGTGGGGAAACAATGTCCTCATTGGCAGAGTACACAGTGGAAGTACAGAAATACATACAAGAGTTGAAGCAGTAATAATATCATACCAAAAATAAATAGCAGAAAACTGATAGAATAAACTAGAGCACATATATATAATGATGCATGATACATATGTCTAGGAAAACAGAAAAACAAATCACAATGCTGAAATGCAGTACAAACCCAAGTACAAAAGAAAAACAGTAATCAGCTCCTCGGCATCGCAAGCCTAAGCTTGGTCCCGTGCTCTCCAGCTCCATGACATGTCAAGTACCTGAAGTAAAAGGTAACTTGACCTTGTCTATACCTACAACAATATAATCTGTTTGGGCCCAAAAGCATGGCCCAAATAGAGTGTGAGACTAATCCCAGTAGGCAACCACCACGAAATCTATGCCTAACATTCAGTGAGTATATGGTAGGTAAAGTACAGGAAACAGCAACAAGAAGGTACTCAACAGTAAACAATTCCATAGTTTCAATATCAAGAAACAACTAAATAAGAAGATAATAGAACAGGTAACCCTCTGGGAAGCACACTCAGTCTAACCCTTTTGGTCCTACCTAACAAGTACAAGCAAGAAGCTAAAATAAAGGTAACCCTCTAGGTAGTACACTCATTCTAACCCATCGGGTTCTACCTAACAAGTACAAGAAACCCTCTGGGCAGTATACTCAGTCTAACCCCTTTGGTTTAGCTTAAGCATAGACTCTCTGAGGAAGCACTCACGGTCAATTCCTCCTATAGTCTTGTATTGTAACTAAAGGCGCTCTAGGGAATAACTTACGTCACATTTCCTCTGTGACCCGCATCGAGGAACTATAGACACTCTGAGGAAGAACTCAACGTCAATTCCCCCTATGGTCTCTCATCGTAAAATTATAAAGACACTTTTGAGAAGTCCTCAACGTCCATTCTCCCTATGGTCTATACACCAGGTTCTCACAGCCCTAATTAAGTCAAGCAAGTGTAGCAGCATGTATCTCCCAAGTTAAACCTCAAGAACTACTTAGATAGCATTCTACAGCATTACAGCATAATAGAACAACAATCACACCATCCTACAATACTAGGCATGAGAAAGTAAACTGTCGCCTATTAGTCAAACTAGACCCAAAGGTCAAAACAGGAAAAACATGCATGGGAAACATAGCCAAAGCACAAAAATTCACCCTATTAACATTCAATTATCATCTACTCAAGCATACAATCATAGAAGGAAAATAATATGGCTAAAATGGTAAACTCACAATACCCGTTCATGGGTATTGGGAAATTTTGCACATAAAACTCAAGGACTTTCGATAGAAATGCACAAAACACCTACCTCAGTGTTTTAGGAATGATATACATGAACTTTGAAGCTTGAATCACCCTATAATGTTGAAGATCTATAAAAAAATTCTAAAAAATTCAACCCACGATATCTCACAAGATAAGATAAATCATAAGATGGTGCTCTAGGAGAAGAGAGAACTCACAGATGTGATTCCAATGCAACCGACGATGTTCGATTCGAAGGAAGGATACATGCTCGGGGGTTTGTCAAAGATCTAAGGCTGTACGGAGCTCTCGGTCGAATGAGACCTAAAAGAATAGTGTTCTGGTGATTCTAAATGACCCCGGTGTGTTTAATGAAAAAAAGAAAGTACACGGTGTGTACTTTTGAAGTACACGGCGTGTACTCGCCATTTCCATACTCCGCTTTAAGCGGCCTCCAAGTCACTCCCACACGGACATGTGTGTGGATACTACATGGCCAGCACACAGCCTCCTATGGCAAGGCAGTACACGGTGTGTACTCATAAAGTACACGACGTGTACTTAGAAAATTTCTATAATTTACCCTTTTTCTAAAAAATGACCATAAAAGGAAAAACATGCCTAAAAAGAAGATCTGGGTTCTTATAAACTTCCACCCTTAAAGAAATTCTTCCCCGAATTTCCCTAGTGCGGCGTAGAAGAAGAAACCCTAAACAGATCTGGCCACTGTGATCGTACATCTATCTCCCTCTCCCAAGTCTCGTCTTGTACTCGCCCGTGCTGCCAAAACACCCGTACCAGAGGAACAAACCAGTCATGGAGAACCTTTGTACTTCAATCCACAATCTGGATAGGATGCTCCCAAAATAATGTATCCACTTCCAACTCAACCTCCTCGGGTTGGAAAACATGAGATGGGTCTGAAAAGTAACGTCGAAGCTGAGAAACGTGGAAGATGTCGTGCATAGATCGGTACTTCTGAGGTAACTGAAACCGATAGGCAACCAGACCAACTCTTTAAAACACCTCAAATAGACCGATGTACCTCTGCGAAAGCTTACCATATATCTTAATCCTCTTGTGCCCTAACCTTGGTGTGACACGCAGTAAAACCCGATCCCTGACGTTGAACTTCATAGGTCATCTCCGTTGATCAGCATAAGACTTCTGTCGAGACTGTGTAGTAGTCATCCTCTTCTGAATCATCTCTATCTACTCTATGGTCTCTTGGACAAGACGAGGTCCCAACAAAGCTGTCTCTCCTACCTCCATCCAACATAAGGATGATCGGCATGGCCTATCATACAAAGCCTCATAAGTTTCCATCTGAATAGTTGCTTGAAAACTATTGTTGTAGGAAAACTCCAAAAGAGGTATATGATTCTCCCAAGAACCTCCAAAATCCAGAATTCATGCTCAGAGCATATCCTTAAGCACCTAAATCGTATGCTCGGACTGTTCATCTGTCTGGGGGTGGTAAGCTATACTCAAAAGTACCTGTATACCCAAGGCCTTCTGGAGCCCCTGCCAGACCCGAGAAGTAAAACACGCATCCCTATCTGAAACGGTGGAGTGTGGAACTCCATGAAGACGTACAATCTCTCGGATGTACAACAGTCCCATCTCATCAACACTGAAGGTATCCTTGATCAGTAATAAGTGAGAAAACTTCATGAGTCTGTCAATGACAACCCAAACTGCATCATTCCCTTGAGGTGACCTTAGCAAACCAGTCACGAAGTCCATCACAACGTTATTCCACTTCCACTCGGGAATGGGTAACTGCTGTAAGATCCCTGCTTGTCACTGATGCTCTGCCTTCACCTACTGATAGGTGGAACACCTCATGAAAAAACCAGCAACGTCCCTATTCATACCTGGACACCAATACTGAGAGTGTAGATCACGATACACCTTGGTGATGCTAGGATAAACTGCCCAAACTGAGGAATGAAAGTCCCACATCAGCTCCTCGCATATGTCTGTTGGCACCCATACACACCCCTAGAAATGCAAGATCTCATCCTCACCTATAGTCTATCTAGGAATAGTGTCCTCTCCTGACACGCTCTCCCGTAGGACTAGGCCTTCAGAATCTAATAGTTGCCTCATTCGTACTTGATCAAAAAAGGTAGATGTAACTGCTACAGAAGAAAGGAAAGTCTGCCCCTGTCTGTCGTGCACCTCCAAATGCATCTCAGAGAATAGATCCATAAGCTTCCACTCACTGTTGGCCTCCTAAACTGCCTGTATCTGAGTCCTCCTGCTCAACACATCAGCCACTGCGTTGCCTTTCCTAGGCGTATAGGCAATCTCAAAATCGAAGGACTGTAGGTACTCAACCCACCTTTGCTGTCTCAAATTCAGATCATGCTGAGTGGAGATGTACTTGAGACTCTTATGGTTGGTTAAAACCACAAAATGATCTCCCAGAAGATAGTGTCTCCAACAGCGTAAGTCATGAACAACCACATCTAACTCAAGATCGTGTGTCAGGTAGTTCCTCTCATGTGGTCGCAACTACCGAGACCCGTACACAATGACTCCTTCCCCTTACATAAGCACAAATCCAAGCCCGATACTTGAAGCATCACACTACATAGTATATCCCTTGACTGGCTCTGTAAAGACTAGTATCGGTGCTGAAGTCAACCTCCCCTTCAACTCTTAAAAGGCTAACTCGCAAGAATCTGACCACAAAAACTTCGCACCCTTCTTAGTCAGACTCATCAGTGGTGCTGCTAAGCATGAAAAGTCCTGAATGAAGCGTCTGTAGTATCCAAACAGCCCCAGAAAACTCCGCACCTCAAAGAAGTGAATTTGATCCATCCAAAAGTGAAATTTTGAGAGCTTAGCATATAACTAATGCTCTCTCAGTGTACTCAAAACGATCTCAATATGGTTATCATGGCGTGTAGAGTGTGAGAGTACACCAAGATATCATCCACAAAGTCCACTATGAAGGAATCCAAGTATGAATGGAACACTCGGTTCATCAGTTCCATGAAAACTACAGAGGCGTTCATGAGACCGAACGGCATAACCATATATTTTTATAGACCATACATGATCCGAAAGTCTTTCAGAGGTATATCAGATGGTCTAACATGCAACTGATGATAACCAGACCTCAATTCAATCTTTGAGAACACCTGGGATCCTCAAAGATGATCAAAGTGATCATCAATCCTTGGTAAATGGTATTGGTTCTTGACCTTCAACTGGTTCAGCTTCCAATAATCCACACAAATCCTGAGGGTTCCATCTGCCTTCTTCGCAAACAGGACAGGCGAACCCCAAGGAGAAGTATTGGGTCGGATGAAACCCTTTGCCTACAACTCCTCCAACTGCTTCCCGAGCTCCTGCAGCTCTGGTGTATCCATCCTATAAGGAGGAATGGACACTGGTGTCACTCTTGGAACAAGCTCAATAGAAAATTCCACCTCTCGCTCTGGAGTCAAATATGAAAAGTCCTCTGGAAAGATGTCCCTGAAACGATCCACCACTGGAGGAAAGTATAAATAAGAAGTCCCCTGATAATCCAGATATAAACTAGCAATCTGGGCTATAACTCCTCCTAACCCATGATGCTTTGGACCCGCTCTGCTCGCATGGACATCCCAATCGCCCTTATGAAGAAATGATATGCCCTATGGTGATGTGAAACTCACCATGTGATGATAACAATCAATGAATTCCTGGAAGGGAACTAGCCAATCCATTCTGAGAATGACATCATAGCTTATCATCTCTAGGACATATAGGTCCCATAAAAATTGACACCCACCAACCTCTAGAGGGCACTACTTACACTGACATACACTCACTGTTCTAGTCCCCAATGAAGTGTCTAGTGTCAAGATATCAGTAGAAGAAAAGATGTAGATCCCAAGGCTCTCCACAACCGCAATAGATATAAAGCTATGGGAAGACCCTGTATCGAAAAGAGTAGAATCTAAAACTAAGGCAACTAAGATCGTACCTTGAACTTTAGAAGGTCTGGAATCCTGTTCCAGTTGGGTCTACTCCACTACAAAGGTCTGGCCTACTCCACGGCCCTGTGACCCTGTCTGACCACTCTAAGCTGATCCACTCTACTGTCGCTGAAAGACCGGTGACTGACCACCACGACCACGGCCTCCACCGCAGTCTGAATGGCCAGAAGAACTCCAATTCCCTGACTGGTGAGAAATTGGTGGTGCTTCTCCTGAACATGGAGTCATAGAAGAACTCCTTTCACCAGCTGCTGGTGAGAAGATCTGACATAAGCGCTGAAGGTGTCCCAACTTGTTGCATAATCGGCACTGCATTAGGTCTCTCGGGCAGTGTGGCCTTGTATACCTGCTCTTCCCACACTAGTAGCACACCACCTGGCTACCAGAAGAAGTGTCTCACCTCCTTGGATCACCACGCGAAGACTCCCTGCGGCACTTCCTACTGTCAGTAGGAGGGATGCTAACTCCAGATGTCAAGTTGCCCTGGCTCACAACTCTAGAATCCCTCAGATTGCGCTTTGTGATCAGTGCCTGGTTGAAGATAGAAGTGATAGAATTCAACTAGAAGATGTCCACCTGCAATCAGATGTCGTTCCTCAAACCATCCTCAAACTTCCTTTCCATTAATAACTAATCACCTCCTGAAAAAGGCGTGCAGCGCTGCAGCTCGGTAAACAGGGAGGAATACTCCATAACAGAAAGAGTACCCTGCTCCATACTCATAAACTCTCAGGCTCAATTGGCCCACAAGGTCTCTGGATAGAAGTAGTCATAGAAGATGCACTGAAACTCATCCCACACCATAACCTGTTGGAATCCCACCTATGAGATCACATCCCACCACCTCTTGGTGGAGTACCGAAGCATATAGGTAGTGATATTGACCCTCCTCTCTGAAGGTGTCTCCAGATGCTCAAATATCATCAACATGGCTTCAAGACATGAATCTGCAGCCTGGGGTCCTCCATCCCCTGAGAAAATGGGAGGATGATTCTACTAGAAGACCCACTTCAAATCAGCCATCGACGGGGCAGGAGGCGGTGCCCCTTGAAAGGTTTGCATCATCCTCATGAAGCCTTCCTTGAACTGTGCATCAGTACCTGTGTCCAGTATAACGGATGGTGCCAAGACTGGAACAATAGGAGGATCTACGGGTAGTCCCTGATCAGCCACATCTGGTGTCTGATCACTACCCTGCAACTGGCACACAACCGGAAGACGTCTCGGTGGCATGACTCTGTAATGTCAAATGCACACCTTAGATTGGGATTAATAGGGACTGAAACATAGAAGTGTAATAAGGGAACAAGAGAAAGAAAACATTCAAGTTTTTACAAAACATGACTACACGGCATGTATAAACCCTACACGGCATGTTCCCTTAAGTCATTCACATGGGCATGTACCTCTTCCAAAACTGGTCGTGTAATACTCAAACCACATGTCGTGTTGTCCCAACACACGGCGTGTACTTGAATCCTCTTCCCCTACCCGAGTCCTTCTACACGGTTAAGCCACACAGTTCTCCCAAGACATAACTACATGGCATGTTCAAGATGGACACAGTGTGTACTAGACAAGCTTCACCTGGCCCGTGTTGTTAGCGACACGGCCTGACACGTGACTCACTCTACGCGGCATGTTCAAGGAGGACATGGTGTGTATGTGAAAGGATAACACTAACCTGTGTTATTAGTGACACGGTTGGGTACCTGGGTCAGACTACACGGCGTGTTCAATCCTGACACGATGTGTGTAACTTAAGTTTTATCCGACCATGTTGTTAGTTACATAGGCGGACGCAGGGTCAACACTATATGGCATGTTCAACTGCTACACGGCATGTTCCCACCAGACCTTCCCCATCCCATGTCACTGCCCACACGGCCTACGACACGGTTAGGGACTACACGGCGTGTACATAAAGTACACGGCATGTACTTAAGAAAAATAGTTTCTTCCTAAATAGAAGAACACATAGTGTGTATTCAAAACTATATGGCGTGTATTCTAGGTTTTTCCAGACAGTAAGCCTCAGAAACTACTTCAGAACCCAGAAAAACACTAAAATGAACATTAAAAGTGCCAAATTCTGATCCGTGAGGGCCCATACTCCCCACGAATCAAATCTTGAAATCTTATACGTGTTATAACAAGGTAAACAAGGCAATGATCCACCAAATTTTAGTCCATGAGGGCCCATAACACCTCAAGAACAAAAGTTTGGCGTTCATTCAGACAAAACCTTACACAAACAATACCCTATCAAACAGCAGGTATTTTACCAAGGCATCTATCACAACAACATGCATATTCTACACAACATCTATCATAACAACATGTAATTTCTAATGAACCCTAGATGGCATGGAAAGAATGCATGACATGTGATTTCTAGTAAGTGCCTATATGATGCATGAGATGGAATACCCTCATCTCATTGGGTTGTGACATAAATAGAACCTCAATAACCTAAATAATAACCATCAAAAAAACATGTGAGTCACCTAATGGTGAAAATAAAGGAAACCATAAGCTTGTAAAACCATAAAATTTCAGTAATGAGGTAGATTGGATTTTCCCTGTACACGGGTTAGCTACTCACGGGCACAGTTTATTACCAAATACCTATTATGTCCTATCACTAACTATAGGATCCAAATAGTAAGTCAAGAGAAAAGAATTCCTCTAATACCACTTTGTAACGTCCTGGTTCTGGAAGCCACCCAGAGGTGCCCGTACCCAGTTGGTCAAATGGCCTCAAGCGCATTTCCCCAAACGCCAGAGGATGCCAACTAGTAGTGAGGGCCTTTGGTGTGATAGTGGGGAAACTATGCCCTCATTGGTAGAGTACATAGCGGAAGTACACAAATACATACAAGAGCGGAAGCAGTAATAATATCATACCAAAAATAAACAGCGAAAAACTAATAGAATAAACTAGAGCACATATATATAATGATGCATGATATATATGCCTAGGAAAATAGTGAAACAAATCACAATGTTGAAATACAGTACTAAACCAAGTACGAAAGAAAAACAGTAATCAGATCCTCAGCATCGCAAGCCTAAGCTTGGTCTCATGCTCTCCAGCTCCACGACATGTCAATTACCTGAAGTAGAAGGGCGCTTTCCCTTGTCTATACCTACAACAATATAATTTTTTTGGGCCCAAAAGCATGGCCAAAACAGGGTGTGAGACTAATCCCAGTAGGTAACCATCACGAGATCCATGCCTAACATTCAATGAGTATATGGCAGGTAAATTACAGGAAATAGTAACAGGAAGGTACTCAAAAGTAAACAATTCCACAGTTTCAATATCAAGCAACAACTAAACAAGCAAGTAACCCTCTAGGAATCACACTCAGTCTAACCCCTCTGGTCCTGCCTAACAAGTACAAGTAAGCAGCTAACATAAAGGTAACCCTATGGGCAGTACACTCAGTCTAACCCCTCTGGTCCTACCTAACAAGTACAAGCAACCCTCTGGGCAGTACACTCAGTCTAACCCCTCTGGTTCAGCTTAATCATAGACTCTCTGAGAAAGCACTCACTGGCAATTCCCCCTATAGTCTCGTATCGTAACTAGAGGCGCTCTAGGGAAGCACTTACGTCACATTACCTCTGTGGCCCACGTCGAGGAACTACAGACACTTTGAGGAAGCAATCAATGTCAATCCCCCCTGTGGTCTCACGTTGTAAAATTATAAAGACACTATGGAGAAGACCTCAACGTCCATTCTCCCTATGGTCTATACACCAAGTTCTCACGGCCCTGTATAAGTCAATCAAGTGTAGCAGTGAGTATCAGCCAAGGTAAACCTCAAGAAATAGTTGGATAGCATTCTAAAGCATGACAGCATAACAGAACAATAGTCACACCATCCTACAATACTAGGCATGGGAAAGTAAATAGCCACCTATTAGTCAAACTAGACCCAAAGGTCAAAACAGACAAAACATGCATGGGAAACACAGACAAACCATGACAAGTCACCCTATTCACATTTAATTGTCATCTACTCAAGCATACAAGCATAGCATGAAAATAATAGGGCTAAAACAGTAAATGCGCAATACCTCGTTCATGGGTATTGGGCAATTTTTCACATAAAACTCAAGGACTTTCAACAGAAAGGCAAAAAACACCTACCTCTGGCATTCAGGGAAATGCGCTTGAGGCCATGTGACCAACCGGGTACGGGCACCTCTAGGTGGCTTCTGAAACCGAGACGTTACAAATAAAGTGTTTCTATATTTAGTAATTTTAAAATATTCCTCATGAATCCTATAATTAAATAAACCAAAAAAATAAATTTTAAAATTAAAGAAAATATAATTTTACTTGTGTAGATATGAGGGTAATAATATAAATTTTCTTAAGAAGTGAATAATTAATTTCTTAGAATTATATTGTTGACTAACCTTCTACAATGATCATAGAAAATATATCAGGTATGAGCTGAAATCAAAGTGTTATTTGCAAGGAAGCTAGAATGCATCAGAATTTTATGATGAAACAAAATAATGTTACACCTATAGGTTTTTTATATATTTTTTTTAATGGCATTGAATTATTATGAAATTAAATCTAAACATAATTTTCATTTATACATTTAGTAAAAAAAATCTATGTTATATTAAAGGTTTTTTTGTTGATTGCGGTTATTCAAAATCAAATTTTCAAAATCCTAATTTGAGTGAAACAAATCATTCATGTTTAATCACAATAACATACAACTCACATATTTAATTCCATTGTCAAATTCGACTACAAATAGTACCTTTCACTCTCTTTATGAAGTTAAAATTATAATTTATATATTAAACTTTATTTCAAATATTAATGTCGCATTTTTTCTACACTCTGATATTAGTAAAAAATCCTTCTTTAAGGAAATAATTTAGACTATAAAAGCACACGACAACATACCAATTCACCAAATCAAAAAGGAAAGGAATTAGATATCTATAAGAAAATGTTATTCCACTCTCTACAATAGTTGTACCATAACTGTATGAGGAATCCAATTCTATAGAAATATTTTGAGAATAAGAATTGATTTATTATATATTTAGGTTATTTGTGAACAATTACTACTCTATTTTATAAGTCTCATATTACTAAAAATTTACAAAATGTTATATCTAAAATTTAGGAACCAAATTCTAAGAGACTATATTGACCAACAAAAATATGTTAAAGAATAAGGTATACCTCTAAATTCCATGTTCATAGACGTTTATGTTATAATATAACTCGATATTATTTATAGGATTATGTTTTTGTTCTTATTTAAGGTTATTGATATATCAACCAAGTATTTTTTTTTCAAGGAAAGGAGAATAGTTCACATTATTGATACATGGATTTATCAAATGTTTATCTTCACATTAAGTGTTTCAATGATGAAAATTTTATACCATCAAATACATGAACATAACCATAATTAGGAAATAGTGGTATTCTATTCACTTCATTAATTGAATATTTTTCAAATAATATTTTTAGTATATAATTCTGGTATATATCTAAGTATTGCTTTAGATTTTTCAAGACACGTGATTTACTTACCATTCATTAGGTGTATTACATTTCAAAATGATATTGAATTGTTTCAATGTTATGTTTGGAAACTAATGACTACAAAACCATATAATCTAATTCTATTTAGTTTTATACTGCACAGTATTCAATATACAAGTTTACACTAAACTTATAATACTGCTCAAACGTGTTCTTTACTATTGTTATTTATTGTTATTTTAATATTAAAGTTAATTCGACATTTGATGCATATAGAATACTTAGACTTCAATGATCTTCAACTCTTTCATACTTATTTTTCTATGATGCTTTAGTTTAATAAAAAAGATAAATAATGTATCACCCAAAAACATCTAAGTTTTCATTGTGTTTCTCTCTTGGAAAAATCAAGTCACAAAGATTATAAAATCCACCTGGGTACTTGAAGTCCCTCATTTTCTTTGATCCTTGTAAAGATTCAAAAGAATTATGTGATAATGTTATCATTTATAATAGAATGTTTTCCTTTAAAGTAATGGGTGAGATAATTAATGACTCCAAAAATAGTGGAGTTTCTCATTATATCTATAGGATTAATAGTCAAAACTATCATCGAATTGGTATATTATTTCCAACTCATGGGAAACCACCAAAATTTTAAAATATGTATATTTTTTTCACCACAAACGAAGTTGATAATATAATTCAATCTATTAGGTATATTAAAAACTTAACATACATTAATATGAATATAAACTAACATAAGTAAAGTGTGTGTATTTTTTCACATTTTTTATTAATTGTGGTTCAGGCAGAAATAAACATACCAGTTTTTTCAATCCAATTATTGTCAAAAACCTTAAATTTATGTTTGAAAAATGTAATTAATTAATCGGAAATTTCAAATTTTCAAGATATTTATTAAAATCATATAATGTGTAAAGACCAGGAAATTCCATGGAAAATTATTTCTTAAAAACATAGTAATTTTACGAGTCCATTGTTTTTAACGGCACCTGATTCCGAGGCCCGGTGTGCCTGGAATCATTTTCTGAAGTTTTGTTCGGGAACGTTCAGAAAATGTACATGCGGGTTTTTATATCTTTTGAACTGATGCTTAGAATTGAAATCTGAGGGCACCAATGAACTCGCAGCACTGGTATTCACTTAAGGAGACATTTACCGTAGTTGCGTTTGGTCAAGAGCGGAAGTTGATTTTGGTGATTCTTAAAAAAAATAGAATTTATGTGTTACATAATTTTATTTAAAAGGTGGTTAATTCCTCCAAAGGGAGGTAGGAGGTGGGGCCCACCCCCACATAACCTCCCATGGGAGGATATTATGTGGTAGGGCCCACACGAACTCAACTCCCTTTAAACTCCCTTGAACCCCTTTAAACTCTTGGACTTCCCATTAAAGTGTCAACACACCCATGTTATTAATCATTTGAGACCTTTTAAATTCTTGCCAACTCCATGAAATTAATTAAGTGAATCAACTTAATTAATTATTTAGAGTGTTTGAATTCTTTTGAATTCACTTATTCCAACATTAAAATGAGGAATGATATTCTCTTATTTTGGTTGGCATAAACTTTGTGGAGAGCTAAGAGAAGTGGGAGAGCCTCCTTCCCACGAAGAACACGAAGAACATCTCCTCCACTTCTTCAACCGGGTAAAGAAAGTGAGGAACACCCGTCTTCCTTCCTCTTCCTCCGCAATAAAGGAGAAGACATCGCCTGCAAAGGACGCTGCCAACAACAATGACTTTTCCTTCGATGTTGATGGAACAACATCCATCTTTCACGACGCTGTCTTCCGCGACTCCACCTAGAGAATATTAAAATCAAGGTAGGGAGGACTTTGGATTATTTATTTTACACCCTCATACTTTGGCGATTATATGTTGGATTACTGTTTGAGCCTCTAACACGGAGTTCACGGGAAAACGAACAAGTCTGGACCCTCTGCCATTTCGTTCTTGATGCGCAGTTTGTTGGGCGATGGGTGAACGGAAGGGAAACCCAGAATTGAGGTCATCGTAGTGAAGAACAGGACCTGAGGAGGCCGTAGGCGCAGACGGGAGGAAAAATAGACCACCAGAATGACTTCGGTGGCCCACGGAAGAGCACGGAGACCGGAGGCGAAGGCCGGCCACCTAGGGCAGTGGTGCCCCTCGCGTGCTGTCAGCGGAAGGCTGTCGCGGCACCGGCCGCGGCAGTGGATCGGAACCCACGTCGGGGGTTCCGGGTACGACAGGTGGTGCCAGCTAGCACCGTCATTACGGAGCATCGGGAATCCGCGCACCCCCCCCCCCCCCCCGCTCCGCACTCGGCCAGCTGGCCGAGCCGCTGCCGGCCACTGGACCGGGCCGCCGGCCGCGCGGGCTGGGCCGCCTGCCGCGCGAGCCGGGCTGCCTGTCGTGCGGGCTGGGCCGCAGCTGCCGGGCCTAGTCGTGCCCTACCAGGACGAACCTGGATCCATGTCGGGTCTACCCAGTTCAGGCCGACCCATGGTGGGTTGGGTCGGGTCAGACCGGACCCAGACCCCCCTCTTCGGACCACTTTTGGTTTTTCGCCCATAACATAAGCTACGGACCTCCGATCGATGCACCTTCAATTGCGTAGGATTCCTTGGATTGAGACGGTCGTTTTGGTATATTACACTCAAGGTTTTGGAAAATTTTGTGTATGTACGGATTGGTTCGAACCCGCAACCAATCGGGCCCTCGGAGCGGAAACGCTTTTAACTTAAGGATCGGACGTCCGATTGACGTGCCGTCAACTATGTTGGATTCATTTTGATGAGATGATTCTTTTGGAATACTGCACATAGGATTTGGAAGAGGTTGGAGTATGGTTAGGTTGGGTTGTACCCGAAATCCAACCGGCCCCTTGGAGCGGAAATGCCACTAACTCTCAGACCGGGCGTCTGATTGATGCGTCATCTATCGCGTTGGGTTCCTTATGATGAGACAGAACTACTGGATACATCAACTCAGGGCTTCATGATAGTTAATTTATCTACACTTGGCTCAAGGATCAGACCCTCCCGAAATCGAGCGTGCTGTGTGCGGGAACCCTAGGGCTGGCTGCGACTGAGATGACGACTTCTATACTAGGATCCTACTTAGGTTCGACAGCGATGACTACTGTAATGGAATCCTACGTGGGTTCAACAGTGATGAATTCTGTACCGGGATCCTCCGTGGGTTCAAAAGTAGTGACTTCCGTACCAGGATCCTACGTGGGTTTGACAGCGATGACTACTGTACCGGAATCCTATGTGGGTTCGACAGTGACGACTTCTGTACCGGGATCCTCCGTGGGTTTGATAGTAGTGACTTCTGTACCAGGATCCTACGTGGGTTCGACAGCGATGACTACTGTACCGGAATCCTACGTGGGTTCGACAGTGATGACTTCTGTACCGGGATACCTTGTGGGTTCGACAGTAGTGACTTCTGTACCAGGATCCTACGTGGGTTTGACAGCAATAACTACTGTACCGGAATCCTACGTGGGTTTGACAGTGATGACTTCTGTTCCAGGATCCTATGTGGTTTCAACAGCGCTGATATTTTTCTAGGATCCTACATGGGTTTGACAGAGGAGATGATTCAGAGGCTACATCTAATCATCTCTAACTCTCTTCGTGAGTTGTATACCTGTGTGATATGAGTCATGTCTTTCAACCATTATCATCATGGTGATTGACTTTACATCTTTTGTGGAATTGGTTTGTGCTTGGGCTCGAGAGTAGGAGCCAGACTGAGATTGGTAACTTTGGTATACGTATGGGCATATACCTAAGTAGCGTTGGTTGATACTTCATGATTGTATCTTTCTTATTTTGTTTATCCTTAGTGGATATTATGAGGCCTTGTGGGTCTCGGGGTCCCTACTGAGTATCGTTATACTCACCCCTATACAGGCTATATCCGCACCTTGTTATGTTGGATGCAGATGATGGACAGCACTGACGGAGGCCGAGAGCGCTACGACTGGACGGTACCCGGAGGTGGACCTTACGACGAGTCGGCACACGGAGAAGACTGACGGACGTGAGTACTGAGGTGGGCATCTGTACCTACCCTTCAAGTAGGAATCCCGAAGGAGGATCCAGGAGCTGATCTTTACTTTTAGCTATTTGTCCCTTTTTACTTGTACTTGTTATTTAGTTGGGTTTGTATACTGGCCCATTTACTTTCTAGTACACTCTTGTATTCAGTTTTACTTAGTGTTTACTTCTTATTGCGTACTCTGTTGTGTTTGTTTAATTTTATAAAGGCAATGTCTTCCCAGATTAGAGATTTACGCCTTTGGTGCTAGTCGCCAGCCCCTGTCCTATGGAAGGCGGGCTTGGGGTAGTCACGGCACGGGCCCTGAGGACGGGTTGTGAAAAATTAGTATCAGAGGAGTCGGTTCTACTACAGAACTTAGACTCTGATTCTTTTAACAGCAATAATGTTAAGTGTTTTGGGTGTGGTTATCAGTTTATGGAAACCGGTGTTGGTGTGGCATCCGATGTATCCATACACTAGGACTCTAACTTCTGATCTCCGACCCAGTGCATGAAAACACTAATTGCGTGTGTGTTTCCTTTGAAAAAGTTTTCTTCATGATTACTTTGTGTCAGCTCACCAGGTATACTGTTTTAACTATGGTGCACCTATTTCTTTTTAGGATGGCCCCACGATGGCAGCCAGCTAGGATTCTGAGTTTCGTACGAGATGATAGCCCACCGAGTGACGAGGCCTCGGTGCAGGGCCCCATCACAGCGGAGGTACCAGCGGTACCACTACCCGCTGGGCCACCAATACCACCAGCTCCAGCAGAAGAGAGTGCATGCCGCCTGAGTGCGTTTCATGAGTTCCAACGACAAAGGCCGCCCAGGTTCTGGGGAGAGACGGACCCACAGGTAGTTGAGGATTGGATGGAGGCTGTTGTGAGAGTTTTCATATTGGTAGGGACACCATTCGACCTCATGGTGATCCTTTCCGTGAGTCTCCTACAGGCAGCAGCAGTCATATGGTGGAGCCTGATGCTCCAGGTGCATGATGAGGCATCACTACTCTGGACAGACTTTGAGAACCTGTTCCGGGCAGAGTTTGTACCAGCCACCCTTCGTGCAGTGCGAATTCAGGAGTTAATTCATCTACATTAGGGCAGCATGACAGTAGCTCAGTACTTAGAGAGGTTCACCAACCGCTCGCACTACTCTACGGATATAGTATGGGACCCATTCTTCAGGGCTCGGACCTTTGAGCAGGGACTCATGCATGAGATCAGGGCTTCGATAATCTCCCTAAAAATTCTGACAAAGATGAGGGTATTGGAGCGAGCCCTCCAAGTGGAGAGTTTCCTTTCTGAACAGTCTCCAGCAGCGAGACCCACCACTAGTCGACATGCACCAGAGTCTTCTGCAGCTGGCAGTAGACAGATGACACAGGGGTCCAAGAGGACCAGACCCACAGGTGGTTGACTGCACAACTTAGGTTCGTTTGTGTGAGGAACACGAGACAGAGCTAGCCATACAAGGACCAGGAAGTGCTATGCATGTGGCGGGTAGGGTCACATGGCTCGAGACTACCCGAACTGCCCTGCAGATGAGTAGCAGGCAGTAGAGGGACCTCCTAGACAGAGGCAGAGGTTCGACCGTGGTGGTCCACCGGGATCAGGTGGACATGGCAGAGGATCTGACCAAGCAGTAGGTGGTGGACGACGTTTCGAGGCCCTACCACCACCACCACTAGGAGGTCCACCCCGACCGCAGGGAACGGGTGGACAAGGGAGAGCTCAGCTTCAGGCAGCTGAGGCCTACAACCATAGTGCTCTGGGAGCAGTTGGATAGGAGTGGGACTAGATCCAGGCATAGAGTCCTTTGTTCATAAAGCTTCTAGCTTTGTTTATGTCATTTTTGTGGTTGATTTGTGTATATGTACTTTGAGTTGTAGTAATAAAAGGCATTTTTCCTTGTGACGTTTGATTTCCTGCCTTTTGTGTGGATAATACTAAGAGATTCTGGATAAAACCATTGACTTGAACCTCACATTCGAGGATCCTATTAGAGGAGACCCAGTGACCACACACTAATGCCGACGGAGTGACTCGACCTTTGGAGGCGAGAGTAATAGTTGGATCTCTTGGTAGTAGCGTCTAGGCCTTATGATGTCGTCCATGGCATGAATTAGTACCGTTCATGTCAGGATAGACTATATTAGGCAATGGGTGTAGTTCATCCAGGGGATGAGACCATATTTCTCTTTTCGGCAAAGGATAAATCTTAGCAGCTCTTGTAGGATATAGGCAAAGAAGGGTGTAGAATATTTCTTTTAAATTGGCATGTCTCACCCATAGTTCATTGGGAAAACGCTTTAGAGTCTACTCTGACCACCGGAGTCTCAGGTATATTATAACACCCTGACCCCTCTAGGTTGGTGTCAGTGCATTACTTGTGATATTGGCATGGTTAGAAGGAATGAAAATCCTGAAGGAATGATCAATTTAGTAGTCTTGAATAAACTAGATACATAGATGTTACTCAAATTACATTGGATAAGTTTACAAAATACAATACATAACAAAAACTAAAAACGGCATCCCCAGGAACTCAATAAAAGATCTTCTCTCCATCACCTTTTGAAGGTAGACAATGAAAGGGGTGAGCTCAAATGCTCAGTAAGGGTTAAAAATAGTGGAAGCATGAGTATAATAATAAGTGATTCACAAACAATCTGACATAATCAAAATGACATAGTGAATAAATAAATAACTAATGCCATTAATAAACTAAAAATGAAACTGCATCCATAGATTTTGTCATAGTGAAAATCTCATGGAAAATAATAATAACTAATAATGAATAAAGAGAATTCTTATTAACTGGACGTCATGTATCTAGAACATGAAACCATAATACCGTAAAAACGGTTTAGTTTTGTAGGTAGAAACCCGTCTGATTTTTGGAAACAAACTCGAAGGGTTTGTCGCCAAACTGTTTTATCTCATGAGACCTACCGATGCATCGAGGGGATATAGTGGGCCCCACCCACCACTGCATGTCCAAATTATTCTTTATACATTGATTCAATACAAGAGCAATATGCCTTTTCAATATCTTTATATAATAGATAATATGGATTCATCGATAATTCCATAGTCAAAATATCTTTCCAAATATACACCGTATGTAAAATGGTATACGGTTTAGACAATAAACATATCCATGATATGAGATTATGGATATTTAATAGAAATATAATTTCAAATGGAAAGTGATCTCAAATGGGTAGTAGGTACACCACATAAGGATTATTAGGTGCACAATACAAAGTTAGTCACAACAAAAAGGTTGTTGAGACAAAGTCCCTTACCACAATGTAATCAGTCGAATCATGTGACCAGAACTTAATGAACATCAAGTGAATCATTGAATTACATGAATATAAATAGAATCATGTTATTATATATCAAATTTCAGTACACATATACCACATACAAGAAATAAGTGGTGAACAATGAAAATCTCACAGAAATGAAAGTGAGATGAGAAACCCCTTACCTTATGCTTGAGTGTGTTCTTCGTTTGTTTTAATGACCTGAATAATAAAATTTAGCTTCATTAATTAATATTTATAGAACCTCCTATACATGTAATTGATTTAGTATAACCTTATTAGGTTCATTCATGGCCCTTTATATGGGTTCAATTGGTTCAATTTTCATGGTTTTGAAGCATTTTCTTCCTTGGTTTTCATGGTTCATTTACTTGTTTCCGTGAATGGAAGTTCATTTGAAACAAGGTTAAAAATCCAGAATTGTTAATACATATTATTAATGAAATTATAGAGATATAAATGATTTTATAATTATTTTGGGTTATATACCATGATGATGATTTGTTATTTAAAACATTAATGATGTTTGTTTAGATCGTTTTAATGGTTCTTTGATAATAACAACCTCATTTTGTCTTATAAATTAGAACCATGAGTAAAAAAGAATTACCGAACCATGGGTGAGTAATAAAACATATATTATAACCTGGTTCAACCATATAAATGGTTTCATGACCAAACTTGAAATAATTAATTGAAATTGAGATTACATCATCTACGATGTCAGTAATTTGATACATCACGGACAATGTTTTTAATTCCTTGAACATGTGGGGGAAAGAAGAAGATTGATGATGAATTTATCATGAACATGAGAAAATCCAGAATATAAAAGATTCTGGAGATTTCATTCCTCTTGGGTAAGAAGAGATGAAGAAATAATAAATAAAGAACTCAAAATAAAAGAATAATTTTGAAATTGCTTACAAAAATTCGGCAGCCTAACAGCTTCGCAACATGGTTTTGGAAAATATTAAAAAGAGAGGGGACAAGGGTCACCTATCCATAAATGAATCATAATATATATTATATCAATAATAAAAATAAAAATAAGAACATGGTATGGAAACCTTAAAGATATACCACATAAAAGAGAACTTGAAAGGAAAAAGAAAGAAATTGAGAATTTTCTTACCTTGTAGAATAACCCTTAGAACTTGAAGGTTGGGACCTTGGGGGCTTGAGGAGACTTTGGGTGGACTAATATGGAGTTAAGGAGTCCATAAATTCGTTTAGTGAGAATTGGGAATGAATTTAATGAAGGGAAGAGTTGGTATTTATGGGAAAAGTGAAGGATTATTTTAATAATTTCCAAGGGACACCTCATGAGTGGTATTTGCAAAACCATGGGCTTGCTCATGGTATTTGCCCATGGTTAAATCCAATTGGGAAACCTCACATATTATTTAACTATACACAAGTCTACCAGATTTATGACATCATTATTACATCATTAATGATGTCATTAACACACCAAAACTAAAAACTGTATTTTTTACTATTCACTGAAAAATCAACTATTTCAGAAAAATTCCCAAAATTCACCCTAACCATTTTTCGACGTGTAGAATTCAAAAGTGAAATCCATTTTTCAAAAATAATTTTCTAAATATTATTAATTTAATTTTTAAATAAGGTCATAGTTAATTCGAAAAATAAAAATCTTAAAGTGCAATTAGTTTTATTTCTCATTGAAAAACTAATTAAGATCCCATTATCTTATTGCCTTAAAAAAATAAAATAATATTATTATTCACTATTCATAAGGGTCATATTACTATTCATATGGGTATGTTACTATTCACCAAAAATCAATTTTTTTCTATCAGACTCCAAATGACTTACTGAACACAACTCTAGATGACCATTTTTCAAAATTCAAAACATAGAAGAGGAAAAGTTGTGTTTAATAGATAGATTATAAAATTTCATTCTATATTTATTTTCAAAACCTTGGGGTGTTACATTATCCCCTCCTTACAAAAATTTCATCCTCTAAATTCACAAAATATTACCTAAAAATATTCGGGTATGTATTTAACATAATCTCCTTAGGCTCCCATGTTGCTTCCTCCATCTTATAGTTCTTCCATAGAACCTTTACCAGACGAGTAGTCTGATTTCTCAATACTTGTTCTCTAGTATCAAGAATCTTGATAGGCTCTTCACAATAAGATATATCTGGATCAAGTTCTACTTCTTCATAAGTGAGTACATGTGTTGGGTCTGGCATGTACTTTCTTAACATTGACACGTGGAACACATTGTGAACCTTGGAGAGACTTGGTGGCATTGCCAAATGGTAAGTTACGGCTCCAATTCGATCCAGAATTTCAAAAGGTCCGATGTACCTGGGACTTAACTTTCTCTTCTTACCGAATCATATAATACCCTTCCATTGAGATACCTTTAAGAAAACGTGATCACCTTCTTGAAACTCCAAATCCTTCCTTCAGTTATTTTCATAGCTCTTCTGCCTAATTTGAGCTATTTTGATATGGTTTTAGATAATCTTTACCTTTTCCATTGTTTCTTCAACAAGTTCTAGGACCATGAGTTTTCTTTCACTAACTTCATCCCAGAAAGTTGGTGTACGACATCTCCTCCCATATAATGATTCATAGGGTGTCATCTGAATACTTGAATGGAAGCTATTGTTGTAGGAAAATTCCACGAGAGGTAAATACTGATCCCACATGCCTTGAAAATCAAGTGAACAAGACCTCAACATGTCTTCCAATGTTTGAATAGTCCGTTCTGAATGTCCATCAGTTTGTGGGTGGTAGGAAGTGCTCAAACAAAGATTAGTATCTAGGGCCTTCTGAAGACTTTTACAAAATCTTGATGTAAAATGTGGATCATGATCAGAAACAATCGATAGGGGTACTCCATGAAGTCTCACAACTTCATTAATATATAGTCTTTCTAGACGTTCAAGTGGTAGATCGTCTCTTATAGAAAGAAAATGTGTTGACTAGGTAAAACGATCAATAATGACCCATATTTCATCGTTCCTTCTAGGAGTCTTTGGTAGTCCCATGAAAAAGTCCATCATGATATTATCCCATTTCCACTCAGGTATGGGAAGAGGTTTCAATACTCCTCTAGGTTGTTGCCTTTCAGCTTTCACTTATTGATAAACCATACATCTTGACACAAAATCAGTAATCTCCCTCTTCATGTTGTCCCACCAAAAATGTTCCTTCAAATCTCTATACATCTTAGTGATACCAGGGTGTATAGAGAAATTGTAACTATGAGCATCATCCAACAATTCCCTTTTTAGATCAGGTATATCGGGAACACAAAGTATCTTCCCAAATTTCAAAATTCAATCTTCATATACAAAGTTACTCAATCTCCCATCATTCATAGCTTTAATCTTCTTTTGAAACTCCTCATCATCAGCTTGAGAACTTTTTATCCTTTCTAGTAAAGATGGTTTGGAAACCATTTGAAAAAGCATTGATGTTTCACCTTCCATGGTTATTCCCATATCCATCTTTACAAGATCCATGAAAATAGGATCCCTTTGAACTCACATATTGTTCAAAACTCCATGATCCTTTCTGCTCAAAGTATCTTCCACCTTATTTTCCTTCCCCAGGTGGTATTTTATCATGAAATCATAATCCTTGAGTAGTTCAATCCATCTCCTTTTCCTCATGTTGATTTCTTTCTGTGAGAAAATATACTTCAAACTCTTGTGATCAGTATAAATCTCACATTTTTACCATAGAGATAATGTCTCCAAATCTTCAAAGCAAAGATTACAGTAGCTAACTCAAGATCATGAGTAGGATAATTTTTCTCATGAACTTTTAGCTATCGTGATGCATAAGCAATAACCCTATCATTTTGCATAAGGACACAACCAAGTCCTTTCTTTGAAGCATCACTATAAATAACAAACTCATCATTCCCTGATGGTAAAGTCAATATAGGAGCATCAACTAATATTCTCTTAAGTTATTCGAAAAATTCTTTACAATATTTTGTCTAAAAAAATTTAACCCCTTTACGTGTGAGCTTCGTTAGCGGGTTAGTCAATTGGGCAAAATTCTACACGAAACACCGATATTAACCTGCTAAGACAATAAAACTGCGTACCTCAGTTATTTTTGTTGGCATGGTCCATTATTGGATTGCCTTTGTCTTTATAGGATCTACTAGGATTCCATACTTAGAGACAATATGGCCTAGAAAAGACACTGACTAAATCCAAAAGTCGCACTTGCTAAACTTCCCATATAATTGATTTCTTCTAAGAGTTTTTAGAATAGTTCACAAATGATCCTCATGGTCTTCATAGCTTTTTGAGTTTACCAGGATATCATTGATGAATACCACAACAAATTTATCAAGATATTCCTTGAAAACTCTATTCATTAAATCCATGAAAATAGAGGGTGCATTTATCAGTCCAAAAGGCATCATTGTAAACTCATAATGCCCATACCTAGTTCGAAATGTTGTCTTCAGAATATCTTCCTTCCTCACACGCATTTGATGATATCTGGATTGAAGGTCAATCTTTGAAAAGTATTGATCTCCAAAAATTTGGTCAAATAAATCATCAATCTAGGGCAGAGGATAATTATTCTTTATTGTAATAGCATTGATTTCCCTGTAATCAATGCAAAGCCTCATGGATCCATCTTTCTTCTTGACAAAGAGAATAGGTGCTCCCCATAGAGAAATGCTAGGTTGAATAAACCCCTTTTCACTAAAATCCTCTAGTTGTTTCTTTATCTCTACTAATTCCATAGTGGTCATTCTATAGGGATTCTTTGATATAGGTCTTGCATTAGGAATTAAATCAATAGAGAACTCAACTTCCCACTCTGGAGGATGTCCAAGTAAATCCTCTGGAAATACATCAATGTACTCTTTCACTATGTGCACATCTTAAACTTGAATATTTATTTCCTCTCCCATAGATATTGGTTTATCTTCCTCTCCAAGTATTGCATTCAATAGAGCTACTAGGGGTGGTTCTAGATAAGAATTAGGTGGTGAAGTTTCTTCCCTAAAGACAAGGGATTCTACACCATTTCCAAAAATTGTAACTTCCCTTTTCTTGCAATAAATCCTCGCATCATAATTTGATAGCCAATCCATACAAATAATTATATCAAATTCATTCATGGGTATGATGATAAGTCTAGCAACTAAAGCACGTTTTGGTGTTTAGAGGGGGAATAGTTGACATGCCTTTGTTGCAATAATACATCCCATAGGAGTTTTGACTGACAACTCCATTCTTAAATCAAATTGAACATATCTAATTTTCTTGGAAAACTGAGAGGATATAAATGAATTCGATGATCCAGAATCAAATAAAGTGCTGGCTAAGTTTGAGGAAACAATTAAAATACCTGCCACCACGTCACTAGGAACTTCAACCTCCGTGGTTGTAATTGCATAGGATCTCCCTTGCTATCTTGGATTTTTCTAAGTCATGTTTCCTTGGAAATTAGGACACTCATTTGCATAGTGTCCCATCTCTCTGCAATTGTAGCATTGAACATCATTGAATTGTTTCTTCCCCTTGCATTCATCAGATCGATGATCCTTTTCTCCGCAGTTATAGCAGACTCCCTTGCCTTTCAAGCATTTCTCGGGATGATTCTTTCCACAGTTCTCGCATAATGGGAAAATATGCATTCCCTTTCTCTTCTTTGGTGCTTATCCTTTTCTTTGTTATCAGAATGCCGCTTCTTATCTTGGTTTCCTTTGAAAAAATTTGATCTAGAAAATTCCTTCTCTGTTTTGATGGCACTTGATACAATTTCATCATATGATGAAAATGATTGAGAAGCCAGTTCCCTTTTAAGACTTAGCTTAAGACCTTCAAAGAAATGATCAATCTTGTCTACTAAGTCACAAACGTAATAAACGGCATACCTGGCTAGCCTTGTGAAGGTAGCCTCATACTCTGCAACACTGTCTTCTTTTCTTTGTTTCAAGCTAAGGAATTTCCTCTTCATTTCAGTTCGTTGCTCATGAGGGAAATATTTTTCATAGAATATTTCCTTAAAAGTCCTCCATTCCATATCCTCTATCTCTTCTTCCTCTGTGGTATTTTGAATCAAGGACCACCATTGATCAGCATCTCCCTTGAGACAATATACTGTCAGTACTACCTTTTCATTTTCATTGCATCTTAACACCATGAATATCTTTTCAAGGGACTTGATCTATTGCTCAACAACCACTAGATTAGTAGTCCCACTAAAAGATGGGGGCTTCTGCCACATGAAACGATCAAACACAGGTTTTTAATAGTTATTCGTTACAAATTGAGTAAGTTGTCCCAATATGGTCATGATCTGATCTGCTCCAACGTTGACTGTGTTTACTTGCTCAGTATGGAGATCCCTACCTTGCCCACGAGTATTGATTCCCCTTCTTCCATTAGACTCCATTTCTAAATAATGGAACACACTAGATTAGTTTATGAATCTCAAATAGAAAATCACTTAGCATAGATTGAAATTCTACGCATAGCTAATCTTATAAACATGGTTCCTCTAAGGAAAAATTAACATTAACTCCTTCATAATGGCTTGTAAAGAAAACATGAATTATCCTAAGCATATACCCCGGGAGTGTCGTAATCAAGAGTGCAGCAAGTCCCATTTTCGTGCACCAGTTCCCGTTCGAGTCTATCTCAAAGCGGTGTTTTCAGGTTTTACCCCTAGATACATTTGTGCCAGAGCCACCTCTATCTGCTCATATCCAGACAGGGACGTATTGCTTAAATTATCCACATAATCTATTCCTTACCAAAATACCAGGATGTTATTCTATATTAATCCTCAGATACTACCTTAGGGATTTGTTCCCTACTATACATTTCCTACTCTAGTTTCCAAGTTTTCTACTAAACTTTCTCTGATACCAACTATAACACCCCGACCCCTCTAGAATGGAGCCGGTGCATTACTTTTGATATTGGCATGGTTAGAAGGAATAAAAATCCTGAAGGAACGATCAGTTTAGTAGTCTTGAAGAAACTAGATACATAGATGTTACTCAAATTACATTGGATAAGTTTACAAAATACAATACATAACAAAAACTAAAAACGTCATCCCCAGGAACTCAATAAAAGATCTTCTCTTCATCACCTGTTGAAGGTAGAAAATGAAAGGGGTGAGCTCAAACACTCAGTAAGGGTTACAAATAGTGGAATCATGAGTACAATAATAAGTTATTCACAAACAATCTGACATAATCAAAATGGCATAGTGAATAAATGAATAACTAATGCCATTAATAAACTAAAAATGAAACTGCATCCATAGATTTTGTCATAGTGAAAATATAATGGAAAATAATAATAACTCATAATGAATAAAGAGAATTCTTATTAACTGTACGTCATTTATCTGGCACATGAAACCATAATACCATAAAAACGGTTTAGTTTTGTGGGTAGAAACCCGTCTAATTTTTTGAAACAAACTCGAAGGGTTTGTTGCCAAACTATTTTGTCTCATGAGACCTACCGATGCATCGAGGGGCTATAGAGGGCCCCACCCACCACTTCATGTCCAAATCATTCTTTATAAATTGATTCAATACAAGACCAATATGCATTTTCAATATCTGTATATAGTAGATAATACGGATTCATCAATAATTCCATAGTCAAAATATCTTTCCAAATATACACCGTATGTAAAATGGTATATGGTTTAGACAATAAACATATCCATGATATGAGATTATGTATATTTAATAGAAATATAATTTAAAATTGAAAGTGACCTCAAATTGGAAGTAGGTACACCACATAAGGATTATTTGGTGCAAAATACAAAGTTAGTCACAACGAAAAGGTTGTTGAGACAAAGTCCCTTACCACAATGTAATCAGTCGAATCATATGACTAGAACTTAATGAACATCAAGTGAGTCATTGAATAACATGAATATAAATAGAATCATGTTATTATATATCAAATGGCAGCACACATATACCACATACAAGAAATAAGTGGCGAACAATGAAAATCTCACAGAAATGAAAGTGAGATGAGAAACCCCTTACCTTATGCTCGAGTGTGTTATTCATTTGTTTTAATGACCTAAATAATCAAATTTATCTTCATTAATTAATATTTCCATAACCTCATATACATTTAATTGATTTAGTATAACCTTATTAGGTTCATTCATGGCCCTTTCTATGGGTTCAATTGGTTCAATTTTCATGTTTTTGAAGCATTTTCTTCCTTGGTTTTCATGGTTCGTTTACTTGTTTCCATGAATGGAAGTTCATTTGAAACATGGTTAAACATACATAATTGTTAATACATATTATTAATGAAATTATGGAGATATAAATGATCTTATAATGATTTTGGGTTATATAACATGACGGTGATTCGTTAGTTAAAACATTAATGATGTTTGTTTAGATCGTTTTAATGGTTCTTTGATAATAACAACCTCATTTTGACTTTTAAATTAGAACCATGAGTAAAAAAAAATTCCAGAACCATGGGTGAGTCATAAAACATATATTATAACCTGTTTAAACCATATAAACGGTTTCATGACCATAGTTTAAAGAATTAATGGAAATTGAGATTACATCATCTACGATGTCTGTAATTCGATACAACACAGACAATGTTTTTAATTCCTTGAACATGTGGGGGAAAAGAAGAAGATTGATGATGAATTTATCATGAACATGAGAAAATACAGAATATACAAGATTATAGATATTTCATTCTTCTTGGGTAAGAAGATATGAAGAAAGAATAAATAAATAACTCAAAATAAAAGAATAATTTTGAAATCGCTTACAAAAATTCGGCAGCCTAACAGCTACGCAACATGGTTTTGGAAAATATTAAAAAGAGAGGGGACAAGGGTCACCTATCCAGAAGTGAATCATAATACAGTGTATATCAAGAATAAGTAGAAAAATGAGAACATGGTATGGAAACTTGAAAGATATACCACATAAAAGAGAACTTGAAAGGAAAAAGAAAGAAATTGAGAATTTTCTTACCTTGTAGAATAACCCTTAGAACTTGAAGGTTGGGACCTTGGTGGCTTGAGGAGACCTTGGGAGGACTAATATGGAGGTAAGTAGTCCAGAACTTCGTTGAGTGAGAATTGGGAATGAATTCAATGAAGGTAAGAGTTGGTATTTATAGGAAAAGTGAAGGATTATTTTAATAATTTCTGAGGGACACCTCATGGGTTGTATTTGAAAAACCATGGGCTTGCCCATGGTATTTACCCATTGTTAAATCCACTTGAGACACCTCAAATATTATTTAACTATACACAAGTCGACTAGATTTATGACATCATTATTACATCATTAATGATGTCATTAACACACCGAAACTAAAAACTGTATTTTTTACTATTCACTAAAAAATCAACTGTTTCAGAAAAATTCTCAAAATTCACCCTAACAATTTTTCGATGTGTTGAATTCAAAAGTGAAATCCATTTTTCAAAAATAATTTTCTAAATATTGTTAATTTAATTTTTAAATAAGGTCATAGTTAATTCGAAAAATAACAATCTTAAAGTGCAATTAGTTTTATTTCTCATTGAAAAACTAATTAAGATCTCATTATCTTATTGCCTTAAGAAAATAAAATAATAATATTATTAACTATTCATAAGGGTCATATTACTATTCATATTACTATTCATATGGGTATGTTACTATTCACCAAAAATCAAGTTTGTTCTATCAGACTCCAAATGACTTACTGAACACAACTCTAGATGAACATTTTTCGAAATTCAAAACATAGAAGAGTAAAAGTTGTGTTTAATAGATAGATTATAAAATTGCATTCTATATTTATTTTCAAAACTTGGGGTGTTACATATATCTTCTCTCAGAATGACCTGAACCTGAGATAGCGGCGATGGCTCGAGTCCTCCAAGACTATGACTTCGAGATAGTCCATACTCCTGTGAAGGGGAATGTTGTAGCAGATGCTCTCAGCAGGAGATCAGGCATTCAGCTACTAAGAGAGGTGATAGAGTAGCTGGATGCCTTACAGATATCCTTCGTGGATAGGGATGGAGCAACCTTTCTACAGTCTCTTACAGTCACTCCTCCCCTTCTTCAGCGAGTCAAGGAGGCACAGCGTGGAGATGCTGACTGTGAGATGCGACGTGCTCAGATATCCATAGGGCATGCACTTGATGGATTTTATAAAGGTGGGGAGCACGACATCCTTTTTAGAGGACGTACCATGGTACCAGTTTCACTTCAGAAGTAGGTGATGAGGGAGTTCCACACTTTCCCTCTAGCGGTACATCTAGGAGTGGCGAAGATGTATCAGGACCTCAGACGACAGCACTGGTGGCCAGGTATGAATAAGGAAGTAGTTGAGTTTGTCTCACGATACCTCACTTGTCACCAAGTGAAGGCGGAGCATCAGGTACCAGCGGGCTTGTTTCAGCCTTTAGAGGTCCCAAAGTGGAAGAGGGTTGAGATATCCATGGACTTCGTGATGGGTCTTTCATGTATGTCCAGGGGACATGAATCTATTTGGGTGATCGTAGACCGACTCACCAAGTCAGCTCACTTCCTTCTGACCAGAGATGGTACAAGCTACCACAGAGAAGGTGCAGGTCATCCAGGAGCAGATGAAGACTGTACAGATCAGATAAAAATCGTATGCTGATAGGAGACAGAGACCACTGGAGTTCGAGGATGGAGACCACGTCTTTCTACAGGTCTCACCTCGACGAGGTATACAGAGATTTGGTCGAGGAGGCAAGTTATCTCCAAGATTCTTTGGACCTTTTCAGGTCCTCAACAGAGTTTGAGATGTGGCATACCGCTTAGCTCTTCCACCACAGTTGCACCGGGTGCACAATATCTTCCATGTATCTCAGCTGAGGAGATACGTGCATGACCCTTCCCACATCATCGACCATGGGGAGCTGGACATCAATGATGGGGCGACTTTCACAGAGGTTCCAATGGAGATTGAGTATCAAAAGGAGCGGGTCCTGCGTGGACGATTGATACCTATGGTTCATGTTTGTTGGCAGCACGGAAACCTCCAGGAGAGCACATGGGAGTGGGAGGCTCAGATGCGTGCTCAGTAAACCTCATTTGTTTTCCTTAGTGTGTGTTGTAGCTTACGGGGACGTAAGTCCTGGAGGTGGGGAGAATTTAAAGACCCGGAAATTCCTTGGAATTTTTTTTATTAAATACACGGAAATTTTATGAGTTCGCAGTTTCTAACGGCACCTGATTCTGAGGCCCGGTATGCCTGGAATCATTTTCTGAAGTTTTGTTCGGGTATGTTCAGTAAACGTACGTGCTGGTTTTTCTATCTCTTGAACCGGTGCTTGGAATTGAAATCTGAGGGCACCGATGAACTCGTAGCACTGGTATTCACTTAAGAAGACCTTTATCGCAGTTGCGTTTGGTCGAGAGCGGAAGTTAATTTTGGGGATTCTTAAAAAAAATTATGTGTTACATAATTTTATTTAAAAGGTGGTTAATTCCTCCAAAGGGAGGTTGGAGGTGGGGCCCACCCCCACATAACCTCCCATGGGAGGATATTATGTGGTGGGGCCCACACGAACTCAACTCCCTTTAAAATCCCTTGAACCCCTTTAAACTCTTGGACTTCCCATTAAAGTGCCAACGCACCCATGTTATTAATTATTTGAGACCTTTGAAATTCTTGCTAACTCCATGAAATTAATTAAGTGAATCAACTTAATTAATTATTTGGAGTGTTTGAATTCTTTTGAATTCACTTATACCAACATTAAAATGAGGAATGATATTCTCTTATTTTGGTTGGCATAAACTTTGTGGAGAGATAAGAGAGGAGGGAGAGCCTTCTTCCCATGAAGAACAAGAAGAACATCTCCTCCACTTCTTCAACTGGGGCAAGAAAGTGAGGAACGCCCATCTTCCTTCCTCTTCCTTCGAGAAAAAGGAGAATATGCCACCCGCAAAGGATGCCATCAACGACAAGGACTTTTACTCTGACGTTGACGGAATGACATCCATCTTTCGTGACGCCATCTTCCGCAACTCTGCCTAGCGAACATTAAAATCAAGGTAGGGAGGAATTTGGATTATTTATTTTACACCCTCGTACTTTGGCGATTATATGTTGGATTACTGTTTGAGCCTCTAACGCAAAGGTCATGGGCTAACGAACAAGTCCGGACCCTCCGCTATTTCGTTCTTGATGCGCAGTTTGTTGGGCGACTGGTGAACAGAAGGGAAACCCAGAATTGAGGTCGTCGCAGTGAAGAGTATGACTCGAGGAGGTCGTAAGCGCAGACGGGAGGCAAAACAGACCACCAGAACAACTCCAGTGGCCCGTAGAAGAGCAAGGAGGCGTGGGTTGCCAGTGCAGTGGCACCGATGACTGGAGGTGGCGGCTGGCCACCTGGGGGCAGCGGCGCCCCTTGCGCGCCGCCAGCGAAAGGCTGCTGCGGCACTAGCCGTGGCGGTGGAGCGGAACCCGTGTCGCGGGTTCTGGGTGGGACAGGCAGCACCATCTAGCACCGCCGTTACAGAACACCCCCCCCCCCCCCCCGCTCCACGCTCGGCCAGCTGGCCGAGCTGCGGCCGGACCGCCTGTCGCGCGGGCCGGGCCGCTTGCCGCACGGGTCGGGCCGCCTGTCGCGCAGGCCGCCCTCGCGCAGGCCGGGCCACAGCTTCCAGGCCGCGCCCTACCCGTCTGGACCTAGATTCGGGTCGGTTCGACCCGGTTCGGGCCGACCCAGGGCGGGTTGGGCCGGGTCGGACCAGACCCAGATGCCCCTCTTCGGACCACTTTTGGTTTTTCACCCATAACTTGAGCTATAGACCTCCTATCAACGCACTGTTAGTTGCGTAGGATTCCTTGGATCGAGATGGTCGTTTTGGTATATTAAATGCAAGGTTTTGGAAAATTTTGGATATGGCCGGGTTGGTTCGAACCCGAAACCAATCGGGCTCTCGGAGCGGAAACGCTTTTAACTTAAGGACCAAACATCTGATTGACGTGTCGTCAACTAAGTTGTATTCCTTTTGATGAGAAGGTTCTTTTGGAATACTCCAAACAAGATTCGGAAGAGGTTGGAGTATGGTCGGGTTGGGTTGTACCCAAAATCCAACCGACCCCTTGGAGCGGAAATGCCAATAACTCTCAGACTGGGCGTCTGATTGACGCACCGTCTGTCGCGTTGGGTTCCTTATGATGAGATGGAACAAGTGGATACATCAACTTAGGACATTGTGATAGTTGATGTATCAACACTTGGCTCGAGGAGCGGACCCTCCTAGAATCGAGCGTGCTGTGTGCGGGAACCCTAGGGCTGGCTGCGACTGAGATGACGACTTCTGTACCAGGATCCTACGTGGGTTCGACAGTGATGACTACTGTACTGGAATCATATGTGGGTTCGACAGTGACGACTTCTGTACTGGGATCCTTTGTGGGTTCAACAGTAGTGACTTCTGTACCAGGATCCTACGTGGGTTCGACAGTGATGACTACTGTACCGGAATCCTACGTGGGTTCGACAGTGACGACTTCTGTACCGGGATCCTCCGTGGGTTCGACAGTAGTGACTTCTGTACCAGGATCCTACCACTACTGGAAATTCGGGCTATAGCCACGGTTCTAAACCGTGGCTATAGGCCCTCAAACTGTGGCTATAGGTAATAGCCACGGTTTGAGGAACCGTGGCTAAGTTTGGCGTGGCTATAGGTCTAGACCTATAGCCACGGTTTTAAACCGTGGCTTTAACTCTAAAGCCACGGTCCAAACCGTGGCTATAGGTTTATAGCCACGGTTTAAACCGTGGCTGTATACCTAATGCCACGGTTTCAACCGTGGCTATACTAAAGGCCGGACAAAATCTATAGCCACGGTTTAAAACCGTGGCATTATGTCTATAGCCACGGTTTAAAACCGTGGCAATAAATCAATAGCCACGGTTTAAAACCGTGGCTATAGGGTGTCCAAATCCATAAAAAAAAAAATACCCCCTGGACACACCCTGGACACCCCCCCTGCCAGTACCCCCTGCCCCCTGCCTGGACACCCCTCCCCCCCTGCTTGTCCCCCTTGCCACCCCCCTGCCAGTCCCCCTGCCCCCTGACACCCCCCCTGCTAGTCCCCCACTGCCCCCTGCGAGTCCCCCCCCCCTGCTTGTCCCCTTGCCAGCCCCCCCCCCCCCCCCACTGCTTGTCCCCCTGCCACCCCCCTGCTTGTCCCCCTGCCAGCCAGCCCCCCCCTGCCAGCCCCCCCCCCCCCTGCCCCCTGCTTGCCCCCTGCCAGCCCCCCCCCCCTTCCCCCTGCTTGTCCCCCTGCCAGCCCCCCCTGCCCCCTGCTTGCCCCCCTGCCAGCCCCCCCCCCCCTTCCCCCTGCTTGTCCCCCTGCCAGCTCCCCCCCCCTGCCCCCCTGCCAGCCCCCCCCCCCCCTTCCCCCTGCTTGTCCCCCTGCCAGCTCCCCCCCCCCTGCCCCCTGCTTGCCCCCTGCCACCCCCCCCCCCCCTTCCCCCTGCCAGCCCCCCCCCCTCCCCCTGCCAGCCCCCCCCCCCCCTGCCCCCTGCTTGTCCCCCTGCCAGCCCCCCCCCCTGCTTGTCCCCCTGCCAGCCCCCCCCCCCCCAGACCCCTGCTTGCCCCCCTGCCAGCCCCCCCCCCCCTCCCCCTGCCAGCCTCCCCCTGCCCCTACCAGCCCCCCCCCCCCTGCCCCCTGCCAGCCCCCCCCCCCCCTTCCCCCTGCTTGTCCCCCTGCCAGCCCCCCCTGCCCCCTGCTTGCCCCCCTGCCAGCCCCCCCCCTTCCCCCTGCCAGCCTCCCCCTGCCCCTGCCAGCCCCCCCCCCTGCCCCCTGCTTGCCCCCCTGCCCCCTGCCAGCTCCCCCCCTGCCCCCTGCTTGCCCCCTGCCAGCCCCCCCCCCCTTCCCCCTGCCAGCCTCCCCCTACCCCTGCCAGCCCCCCCCCCCTGCTTGTCCCCCTGCCAGCCCCCCCCCTGCTTGTCCCCCTGTCAGCCCCCCCTGCTTGTCCCCCTGCCAGCCCCCCCTGCCCCCTGCTTGCCCCCCTGCCAGCCCCCCCCCCCTTCCCCCTGCCAGCCCACCCAGCCCCCCCTGCCCCCTGCTTGCCCCCCGGCCAGCCCCCCCCCCCCCCCTTCCCCCTGCTTGTCCCCCTGCCAGCCCCCCCTGCCCCCTGCTTGCCCCCCTGCCACCCCCCCCCCTTCCCCCTGCCAGCCCCCCCAGCCCCTGCCAGCCCCCCCTGCCCCTGCCAGCCCCCCCCCCCCCCTGCCCCCTGCCAGCCCCCCCCCCCCCCCCCAGCCCCCTGCTTGTCCCCCTGCCAGCCCCCCCTGCCCCCTGCTAGGCCCCCTGTCAGTCCCCTGCTAGTCCCTCTTCCCCCTGATCTGATAACCAAGTTTATCTGATCTGATAACCACAACATCTTCAGCACTGCCAGATTCAGGTTTAACAGGTACCAATTCACCAATTCTGACATGTTTAGCAGCATGAGATAAGACAGGAACAGACTCCTGAACTACATCAGATTTACAGACCATGTTTAGCACCCCTCCCCCCTGCTGGACACCCCCCTGCTGGACACCCCCTCCCTCTGCTGGAAAACCCCCCCTGCTGGACACCCCCCCTGTCGGTCAGCATTGCTACAGTACCCAAAAAAAAAAGGGTCGGCCCAACCAGATCGGGCAACACCAATCCAACAAAATCCTCATCCGCGACAGTTGCAGGCTACAAGCATTCAGTAGGGATTAATGGAAGAAATCAACATGAATACAATGACAAATATGTTCCTTTGAGGAACAGATTTCAGGGGCTACATGTAGAAAACTCCTATGCTGAGAGTAATGTAGAAAAAAACTCCAAGACTAGTTCTAAAGCACAAACCTCCTGGAAAGACACAAAAAGGGCTTGGAAGCATGAGAAGAACTCACATGATCCTAAAACTAGAAGGATTCATGTGAAAGGGGTGCCCCAAGGCAAGGTATGTACTGAAAATGCTTGCAGGGACAGTCCCAACAGCAAGGTGATTTGGAGAAAGAAAAATCAACCTATAGTGAAAAGAAAAATCCTTGGTGGTAAAGCTGTCCAAGGAAAAACAGGTTGTGTTTTGGGTTGTGAAGAAGAGAACAAACCTAAAGAAGGGGAGACACAATCCATGGGGTAAGTGTGCTCACAAAGCATATATTTTAGAGCTGAAAACAGATCTGGTTTAGAGCTGGAAGTTGCATGCAGCAATGGTATCAATTCATGCTAAAAGTGGTATGTCACACACCCTTTGTGCTTTACAGTTTATATACTAACAATTTGTTGTGAGTTTGGTTTAGATCACAAGATTGTTGAGAAAAAAGGAAAGGTGAAGCGGCCTTAGAGAGCCCTCTTGCACCCCCACTGGACCCCCATGCCCCCCCTGGACAGCCCTCTTGCACCCCCTTGCAACCCCCTGGACAACCCCCTTGAACAGACCCATTGAACACCCCCCCCCCCCCCCCCCGCACCCCCATGCCCCCCCTGCACCCCACTGGACAGCCCCCATGCCCCAACTGGACAGCCCCACTGGACACCCCCTGGACACCCCTCCCCCCCTGCCGAACACCCCCCCTGCCGGACACCCCTCCCCCTGCCGGACACCCCTACCCCCTGCCTGGACAGCCCCTCCCCCTATTGGACACCCCTCCCCCTACCCCCTGCACCCCCTGGACACCCCTCCCCCTGCTGGACAACCCCCCTGCCAGACACCCCTCCCCCTGCTGGACACCCCTCCCCCCTGCCTGGACACCCCTCCCCCCTGCCTGGAAGTGGACCTTAATTCCACCCTCATTGATCGGGTTGTGTTATCCACAAATGAAGATGACTTGTTTTTGAAAATTGAGTATGAACAACTACCTGCATTTTGTTCCAAGTGTCTGTCTATAGGGCAATCTAAAGAGAGATGCAGAATGAAACTTGTCTGCTCTTTTTTCTCGCAGAAGGGACATGATTTTCAGACTTTCCATAAGAAGAGAAAGAATGGTCCTGGAGCTGGGAATGGCTCTGGTCAGGCTGTTGCAGGAAATGGAAGTGTGGAACTTGGGCAGGGTCTTGCAGGAACAGGTTGTGATCAACCAGGGACTGGAGTCAGCAATATGAAGGGGAATGCTTTTGATATTTCAGGTGAAGGTTTTCAAGAGGAGGTGAATTTTGATGATCCAGATTTGCAACCTGGACTGGGGCTGGTGAGGTTCAGGGGCAGGGAAAACTAACTGTAGCAGGGGCTGTTAGTGGCCGGATTGAGGATGAAAATCAGAGGCCAGGAGCAGATAAGTCAAGGTCAGAGTTTGATGCTGCCTCTCAGCAGCGGGGTCAAGGTCTGATCTCATCAGGTGTACAGGTGCAGGTAAATGTTGATGATCCAGGCTTGGAGCAACCTGGAATTGGGTCTGGAGAGGTTAAATCTGTTCAAGGGCAGAAGAAACTCTCAATAGCACGGGCTGATTGTGGATACCTCTGAAGGAGTCTTTCAGCGACTTCTAAGTGATCACAATCAAACACTTGTGAAAAGCTTCGAAAGACTGGATCGAATGGTGTAAGGTACATCATTCTTATTCTTTGTTTAGATTGATTACAAACGTATAGATATATTTCGGCGTGACTGCGGACACCCCTCCCCCCCGCTGGACACCCCTCCCCCCTGCTGGATGTGGCTGGAGCAGGGCCACATCACGGCGTGACCGCGGCGTGACCGCGGCGTGACCGCGGCGTGACCGCGGCGTGACCGCGGCGTGACCGCGGCGTGTTGGCCCGATCCAGCGACATCCGCGGGGCAGCATCTTCCGACCAGGAGCGAAGGGAGCGGGAGGAGGCTGGAATGCGGGTGAAAGGGGGGTCCTACTAAGTGTCGGGTGATTCCCATGATTTGTGGATACCTCTGAAGGAGTCTTTCAGCGACTTCTAAGTGTCACAATCAAACACTTGTGAAAAGCTTCGAAAGACTGGATCGAATGGTGTAAGGTACACCATTCTTATTCTTTGTTTAGATTGATTACAAACGTATAGATATATTTCGGCGTGACTGCGGCCTGACCGCGGACACCCCTCCCCCCCGCTGGACACCCCTACCCCCCGCTGGACACCCCTCCCCCCTGCTGGATGTGGCTGAAGCAGGGCCACATCACGGCGTGACCGCGGCGTGACCGCGGCGTGACCGCGGCGTGACCGCGGCGTGACCGCGGCGTGACCGCGGCGTGACCGCGACGTGACCGCGGCGTGTTGGCCCGATCCAGCGACATCCGCGGGGCAGCATCTTCCGACCAGGAGCGAAGGGAGCGGGAGGAGGCTGGAATGCGGGTGAAAGGGGGGTCCTACTAAGTGTCGGGTGATTCCCATGATTTGTGGATACCTCTGAAGGAGTCTTTCAGCGACTTCTAAGTGATCACAATCAAACACTTGTGAAAAGCTTCGAAAGACTGGATCGAATGGTGTAAGGTACACCATTCTTATTCTTTGTTTAGATTGATTACAAACGTATAGATATATTTCAGCGTGACTGCGGCCTGACCGCGGACACCCCTCCCCCCGCTGGACACCCCTCCCCCCTGCTGGATGTGGCTGGAGCAGGGCCACATCACGGCGTGACCGCGGCGTGACCGCGGCGTGACCGCGGCGTGACCGCGGCGTGACCGCGGCGTGACCGCGGCGTGTTGGCCCGATCCAGCGACATCCGCGGGGCAGCATCTTCCGACCAGGAGCGAAGGGAGCGGGAGGAGGCTGGAATGCGGGTGAAAGGGGGGTCCTACTAAGTGTCGGGTGATTCCCATGATTTGTGGATACCTCTGAAGGAGTCTTTCAGTGACTTCTAAGTGATCACAATCAAACACTTGTGAAAAGCTTCGAAAGACTGGATCGAATGGTGTAAGGTACACCATTCTTATTCTTTGTTTAGATTGATTACAAACGTATAGATATATTTCGGCGTGACTGCGGCCTGACCGCGGACACCCCTCCCCCCCGCTGGACACCCCTCCCCCCTGCTGGATGTGGCTGGAGCAGGGCCACATCACGGCGTGACCGCGGCGTGACCGCGGCGTGTTGGCCCGATCCAGCAACATCCGCGGGGCAGCATCTTCCGACCAGGAGCGAAGGGAGCGGGAGGAGGCTGGAATGCGGGTGAAAGGGGGGTCCTACTAAGTGTCGGGTGATTCCCATGATTTGTGGATACCTCTGAAGGAGTCTTTCAGCGACTTCTAAGTGATCACAATCAAACACTTGTGAAAAGCTTCGAAAGACTGGATCGAATGGTGTAAGGTACACCATTCTTATTCTTTGTTTAGATTGATTACAAACGTATAGATATATTTCGGCGTGACTGCGGCCTGACCGCGGACACCCCTCCCCCCCGCTGGACACCCCTCCCCCCTGCTGGATGTGGCTGGAGCAGGGCCACATCACGGCGTGACCGCGGCGTGACCGCGGCGTGACCGCGGCGTGACCGCGGCGTGACCGCGGCGTGACCGCGGCGTGACCGCGGCGTGACCGCGGCGTGACCGCGGCGTGACCGCGGCGTGACCGCGGCGTGACCGCGGCGTGACCGCGGCGTGACCGCGGCGTGACCGCAGCGTGACCGCAGCGTGTTGGCCCGATCCAGCGACATCCGCGGGGCAGCATCTTCCGACCAGGAGCGAAGGGAGCGGGAGGAGGCTGGAATGCGGGTGAAAGGGGGGTCCTACTAAGTGTCGGGTGATTCCCATGATTTGTGGATACCTCTGAAGGAGTCTTTCAGTGACTTCTAAGTGATCACAATCAAACACTTGTGAAAAGCAAGGTGGTATCACACAAGAGAAAAATATGTAGGATGGGCATGGAATTTTTGGGAAAACCAAGGTGGTATCACACAAGAGAAAAATATGTAGGATGTGGGACTTTTGTGGATATCAATACTTCATAGTACTCTATCTACTATTATCTAGATCTTGTCCTTAAGTAGGTTATTTTATACCATTTTGAGAAAAAAATTTACATTTACAACATTGGGATATTGGAATTATCCGTTAGGATGTATATAAAACTGAGGGAACCCCCATCATGGGGGGTTATATATATTCAGATTTACTTATGTTTCATAGAGCTAGGAAATATTTCAAGAGAACTCTTATGTAGAAGAGGGAATTATTAACATTGGTTTAAAGGGATTTAATGAAAAAACTTTTTCCCTACCTTGAGGTTCCTTTTAGTACTTTGTTCATAATTTTACTTCTCCCGTATAGATTGAGGCGTAGAGTGAAACATTGAAGGAACTTCACAAACCAATAATGTTAGTAGTTCTCAGAATACATACTGGTCTATCCTCAATTATGGTTAGTATATGAATTGGAGTTATCAAATCTGGAAAGATTTGAGCTTGTATCCTTAACTGGAAAGATTGTGAGCCATGTTTATTAATTGGTGGATATGAATTTCTCAAGATGCACATGTTGGTGTAAGGGAACCCCATTTAATAATGGAATTTCAACTAGGATATGAAATACCAGTGAGTCTTTTTGTTCCATGTTTTATGAGGCTTTATCAACTTTTAGGTCAAGTTCGGTGGGGTGAATCTCTTCATAGAACATATAGTCCAATCCAACTCTTGAAGGGATATATAATACTAAATCTTAATGGTTATCAACCAATACACACAAAAACAGATCCTTTAGTTTCTAATAGGCCTTAAATACTAGATATTTCAGTCGTATGGCCCATAAGAATGGATGAGAAAGCTCTGGATTGGATCTTGGGATACTATTCCTTGTTTTCCTTAACTCCTTATTGGACTCCCATCAGCACATTTTTGGCTGTTAACAATGACTCAAAAATCACACAATCATAACCGATTGCACTAAAAGATGGTTTTCTCTGGGTGAGGAATGTTGGTTTCCAAATTTGGAAACCCTATATGAAATCCAAGATTGGGTTCCAGTTTTGATGTGTTCAAGAGATGAATATATCTACTTTCTGTGAGACCTATGGTGAGAAACACCCAATGTCGCTACCCAAAAAACTGCATGTTCCAGTGCTTATAGTGACATAATAAAAAGTCTGAAATTTAAAACCTTGCACCATCACAGTTGAATGGTTCACCAATTTGCTACTGTTGAATAAAAAGTGAAACTTTAATATAACTGCACAAATAATGGTGACATAATAAAAGTCTGAAATTTATATTGTACCTGTTTTTTGTTCCATATGGGTTGTGTTGTTTGGCTCATTCGGTTCTGGAAGGTTTATGAAGTTGCCACCTTGGAAATCCGGGAGCGTTTTGTTCCTTCACTCCTGGCCATGATTACAAACCAATACCATTGAAACATGGAGTTCAAATAAAAATGAATAATCTGGCATTTCTATAATACATTCCATGATGGTGTGTATGTACAGTATGCAAACAGAAAACTGTAATGATAGGAGGCAACAAACATGTCGTATTTGTGCAGTATAATAATTCAGGCATTGAAAATTGAACACAATGAAAATAGGATAATGAAATGACTAATTTCTTTCAATGGAGCAACATAAATTTCAAATAACGTTTCAGTACTGTAGATAATGTAATAATTATTTCACATCAAATAGGAATTTGAAAAATAGTACTGAAAACAAATTAAATAGTAAACATGTATGTTTACCATTGGTGTGCGGCATCACATTTTAGTCTACTTTTTCTATTTTCCTATTTACATTTCCCTTCATTCAGGTGTGTAGTTCAGTAGAATGTGTGATTGTAGCCTTGTTGTCTCAAAAAATGTGGACAGTAGCATGAAGTTCATCCTCATTATCACAATCACAGACATCCTGACGACAAATTCCATCACCCTGGATCACAACCAATCTATAGTAAATATATTTAATTGAAATAAGAGCATTGAAATGATACATATAAAATTATCCTTAAGTAGTAGAGTTCACCTAGGTAAGTGCAGTATCAAAGCCGCAATCACAGACATCCTGATGACAAATTTCATCACCCTGGAGCACAACCACACTATAGTAAATATCTTTGATGAAGATTATCCTGGAGGTGAGAAGTACATGTAGAAGAATATCCTGGAGGTGAGAAGTACATGTAGAAGATACAACTGAAACATCACCTTCTAATCAGCAACGGTCGGCACTAAAGGAAAATTGGAAGTCGTTATGCCCCGATGTTTGGATCATAGGTCGTCTTATGAGATAAGCATGTCCAATCTCTATAATACATTATACCCTGCTCTAAAATACATGATCCACTACTATAAAATATGACCCACTACAAAAATCATGATTTACTACCCAAAAAACTGCATGTTCCAGTGCTTATAGTGACATAATAAAAAGTCTGAAATTTAAAACCTTGCACCATCACAGTTGAATGGTTCACCAATTTGCTACTGTTGAATAAAAAGTGAAACTTTAATATAACTGCACAAATAATGGTGACATAATAAAAGTCTGAAATTTATATTGTACCTGTTTTTTGTTCCATATGGGCTGTGTTGTTTGGCTCATTCGGTTCTGGAAGGTTTATGAAGTTGCCACCTTGGAAATCCGGGAGCGTTTTGTTCCTTCACTCCTGGCCATGATTACAAACCAATACCATTGAAACATGGAGTTCAAATAAAAATGAATAATCTGGCATTTCTATAATACATTCCATGATGGTGTGTATGTACAGTATGCAAACAGAAAACTGTAATGATAGGAGGCAACAAACATGTCGTATTTGTGCAGTATAATAATTCAGGCATTGAAAATTGAACACAATGAAAACAGGATAATGAAATGACTAATTGCTTTCAATGGAGCAACATAAACAAGAATCTACACAGACTGATTCCCCTAAAACGAGGGTCAAAAACTTGAGAATACAATTCCAAAACATAGGCATTTACCAAGTTAATAAGAAATATAAACCAATAAAGGTAAAATAATTTGGAAATAGATTCCTAAATTCCAAGAATTCAAAATGATTATAATGACACCAACGAAAAAATTAGAAAACAATGGAAAATACAAGTAGTAAATGCTTGCATAATTCTCATATAAATAGAAATAAGAATCCTTACAGATTAATTTATCTAAATCTTGGATAAAAAAACAGAATAATATTCTAAAACATTGAAATTAACACATAATATTTACCCCTGTCATTTCCAGAACCAATAAGCATGTTCTTGACACAAAGAATCATCTACAACAATAAACAAAATGAGGGCTGCAGCAAGCAGGGATTAAATGAGTCATAACAGAATTTATTTATAATAGTAAATAAAAAATGTGTTTTAGAATATATTTTTTTGAGATATTCAACATGGTTAGAGGTTTGAAGGTGATTCCCAAACATCTAACATTATCTTTGAACACCTGGTGTGTAGGGTAAATAGGTTTATCATCCATGCTCCATGGAAGTAAAGATTCTTTGACTCTAAACCTATTAACATAAACTAATTCCAATATGGATTCCTAAATTCTAGGAATTCAAAATGATGGTACAAACCAGTGGAAAATTCATGTATGGAATACATGGATAGTTCTCATAGAAAAAAAATAAGAATCTGCATAGACAGATTCACAAAAAATCTGGGTAAAAAACATGAGAATGCAATTCCAAAACATGGATAGTTCTCATAGTGTTGCTGTTTGGAAAACAACTCCTCTAGATGTTGTAAAATTGATATGCAAATAATCATGGTTCATACTAATCACAAAAAAAATCATCATTAATTCATGATATAATGACACCATTTATCAAATAATTGTGATACCCTCACCTGGAATGATAAGAACCCTAGAACACCTGACGGAAATCGCAAACAGGAGGAGGAGGAGGGGGTTCGAAGAGGTGGATGAACTGTAGAAAAAAAAAACAAGTTACCGAGGAAGACAGCTGCAGATGAGGAAAATGTGTCGGGAGGGAGATGGGGGTGTCGACCTCGGCGTCGGAAGAGAGCCGTCGGGGAGGAGCCGTCGGGGAGGAGCCGTCGAGGAGGAGGGCGCGGCGAGGAGGGCGCGGCGAGGAGGAGGCGTCGGGGAGGAGGGCGCGGCGAGGAGGAGGGCGCGGCGAGGAGGGCGCGGCGAGGAGGGCGCGGCGAGGAGGAGGGCGCGGCGAGGAGGAGGCGTCGGGGAGGAGGAGGGCGCGGCGAGGAGGAATTGTGAGGGCTGAGGAGGAGACGTGGTCGGGAGGAGGGTGGTGTGCGAATCGGGGGAGGAGGGCTGCGGGAGGAGGAGCCCGATAAAAGATAGGGAAAAAAAGGATGAAACGGATTTAGCCACGGAAGAAAATTTTAAGCGTGGCAATATAATGGCTATAGCCACGGACCTACAAAACCGTGGCTATAGGTCCGTGGCTATAGCCTAAATTTCTAGTAGTGTACGTGGGTTCGACAGTGATGACTACTATACCAGAATCCTACGTGGGTTCAACAGTGACGACTTCTATACCGGGATCCTCTGTGGGTTCGACAGTAGTGACTTCTGTACCAGGATCCTATGTGGGTTCGACAGCGATAACTACTGTACCGGAATCCTACGTGGGTTCGATAGTGATGACTTCTATGCCAGAATCCTACGTGGGTTCGACAGTACTGATATTGTTCCAGGATCCTACATGGGTTCGATATAGGAGATGATTTAGAGGCTACATCTAATCATCTCTACCCCTCTTCGTGAGTTGTATACATGTGTGAGATGAGTCATGTCTTTCAACCATTATCATCGTGGTGATTGACTTTACTTCCTTTGTGGAATTGGTTTGTGCTTGGGATTGAGAGTAGGAGTCGGACTGAGATTGGTAACTTAGTTGGTTGATACTTCGTGATTGTATCTTTCTTCTTTTGTTTATCCTTAGTGGATATTGTGAGAACTTGCGGGTCTCGGGGTCCCTACTGATTATCGTTATACTCACCCCTGCATAGGCTATGCCCGCACCTCGTTGTGTTGGATGCAGATGATGGACAGCACTAACGGAGGCCGAGAGCGCCACGACTGGACGGTACCCGGAGGTGGACCTTGCGATGAGTCGGAACATGGAGGAGACTAAAGGACATGAGTGCTAAGGTGGCTATCTGTACCTACCCTTCAGGTATGAATCCTGGAGGGCGATCCAGGAGCTACTCTTTACTTTCAATTGTTTGTCCCTTTTTACTTGTACTTATTGTTCAGTTGGGTTTGTATACTAGCCCATTTACTTTCTATCACACTCTTTTGTATTCAGTTTTACTTAGTGTTTACTTCCTGTTGTGTATTCTGTTGTGTTTGTTTACTTTTATAAAGGCAATGCCTTCCCAGCTTAGAGCTTTAGGCCTTTGGTGTTAGTCGCCAACCTCTGGCCTATGGAAGGCGGGCTTGGGGTAGTCACGGCATGGACCCCAAGGATGGGTCGTGACATAATGCTCTATATTTGAGAATAAGACTAATTAGAAAAAGATATTTTGAGGCACATAGTTACAACATACCAATAACTTCAGAAATCGCTGTGCTCATAGCTGTTGAAATTGGAGATGTCAATGACAACAAAGATATTATATTATAGAGATAAACATGTAAACTATAACATATATATGAACTATATCTACTATATCTTCCTTTACAGTACCCTATAATATATGTAACTGGTGAAGATGGATATTCTAATAATGTGTAACAAAATTTTACCACCAAAAATTCTCCTAAATTGCATAAAGTTATAATGAGGAAGTTATTTTCATAACATCTACAATTTTGACATAATCAGTTGTATGCATTATTATATTTCAGATTATTGTTGCAATAATTTTTATTAGATGCATATAAAATGGTTGAATCCAAACATTTATCATTTATTTGGTTTAATCTAAAATAATTTATAATTGAGTTGTATAACAGGTTACATGCAGCTTAAATTATAGGTGATCATGACAAATATATTTGTAGAAAACATATAATTCTGCCATATTCCTTTATTGGTGGCCTAAGATACATGATTCAGAATTATCAAGATGCAATGGAAATTTATAATTGGGTTGGATATCTAAATTTTTTCATAAATTTCATATGTGATTCCTAATGACTATAGATTATAATCTCTCTTAAAAATCATAACCTTCATTCTGAAAACTACCCAAAAATACTCAATATAAAGGTAGATCATCTGATGAAATATCTGAAGGGGGGATTTTTTTTTGAAATCACAAAGCTGGTATTTTTTGATAAATTTTTATATTTTCTATATTTTTTTGTTAAAGAAATATTATTAATTTTTAAATACATTTATGTATTGGTTTTAAATTTATTTATGTAGTAGTTAGTACCATTTAATTTCAAAATCATAGTCTTCCTCATGTTCATATACTTTTATTCCTTTAATACCCTCATAAAATTTTAAGTGTTGCTAATGTTAATCAAATTATTTTAGTTGAAATGCTAGATAAAATAGTCTAGCCTCTATTATATGATTCTGTAAAAAAATTCATGATTCATGGACCTTATGGGGTTAATAACCCACACTCTCCATGCATGAAAAATATACATTATTCAAAATATTTTCCTAATATAATTTTTGTTGGTTCATCTATGGATGAGGATGGGTATGCCATTTACATGAGACAAGATAATAGTAGAACAATAGTGAAGAATGGAGTTGAACTAGATAACTATTTTTTTGTCCCTTATAATTCATCTAAGTGGCTTAAATATTAGGCTCATTGTAATTTCAAACTTTGTAACCAATCACATTTCATCAAACATTTGTTCAAATACATAAACAAAGGCCATAATTGTGTAACAATATCTCTCTATGGATCTAAAACTATAAAATATTTCCAACAACAAGTTTATGAGATTAAAATGTATTATGATTGTCGATATATTTCACCATGACATCCATTATAGGTTCCATCCTATTGAAATATCACATTTCCACTTTCCTGGTGAGAAAATTTTAACTTATAATGATAGATAAAATATTGAAGACATTCTATCAAAAATGACAATATCACAGACTATGTTCACTTTAGGGTTTGAAGTTAATACAATTTACCCTGAATTGAAACATCTAACCTATGTATAATTCACAATGAAATTTTTTTCTACCCGTGTGACTAGAAATGGTATCCTAGAAAATGAGGATTTGTTATTAGAAGATTGTATTATGTGCCTCCCACTATTGTTGAACAATATTATCTTCAAATATTTCTCCTTAAAGTTATAGGGCCTAATTCATATAATAACATATTGATTGTAAATCATAATACATTGAATACATTTAGAGAGGCATGTTACTGCGTGGGTTTACTTATTGATGAATCAGGGTTTGTGGAAGATATTATAGAGGCTTCTTTATATCTAATAGGGAATTACTTTCACAAATTATTCACTCACTTTATGTTCTCAAACACAGTTTCTTAACCTGATGATTTATAGAGTAAAACCTGGAAACTACTCTCATAATATGTCTTATATGATCAGAGAAATAAGTTAAAAATTGAAAGTATACAGGATTTCTAAACATCTTTTTTAATAACCATGACATTGATAGATAAGTAATCTTATCATTATGAATATCTTACTTCTATCACATATTTATTACTCCAATTATTTTACTTGATGGAAAATAAAAAATAATATTATAAACCCATGTAGTTTATTTCTGTGTAAAATTTATGGATAAGCACTCCTATCTTCTATCAATGGATATATCAATACTTATAATTCATAATCAACATATAAATTTTAGTTCAATTATGTGTAGTTTACAACTTAATTCAATATTTTAAGTTAGTTTTCTTAACTTCTTAAAAGATAATGGAATTTAAATTTCCATATTTTAGTAAAACAACATACGTTACTTAGTTTTAACATGGATATTTTTTAATACATTAGTTATAACCTCATGAATATATTTTGAACTTAAATATAATGACCTACTTTCAACTAACTACCTATAATTTTAATAGATCTACAACTCACTAATAGTCAATTTTTGCAGTATGTACTACTAGATATTGATAACATCCTTTGCAATAATGGCAGATCATTGAAAATTTTCCCTCTGATGCATGTTCCAGAGTTATAAACTACATTTATTGGAAATAGATTGATTGCAGCTAAACATAATAATGATAAGGATCTTCTTCAAAAATAATTTTATATTTTGAATAAAAAATGAATATTGAATAAAAACGTGTCTCCAAAACCATTATTATATCATATTTTATGGATAATGGTGATGTATTTTTTTCATGGCTATGGAATCACTAGAAAAACTTTCTTATTGTGTGACTTAATGTCAATACTATGTTCTGAGGTAATGTATATATAATAAAATTTTCCTAAAATATTTACTCCATCCACATCCATGATAATTTGAAATATCTCTTAACACATATTTCATTTTAATTACATTATAGGTAACAAAGTGTTCCATGTTAGTCATTGTTATAAAAATAAAAATTCATGGAAACTAGTTTTAGGAATATTTTATTTCTTAAAAAAGAAGTTTGATTCTTCAATAAAAAAAATTAGTGTCAAAATTATGGTTTTGCGATGGTATGGACCTTCTGAACTATTACTTTATGGGAATTTTGGTGGTGGAGGTGTCCTGGGAAATTCGTGAGGATTTTATAGGAAAAAAAGGAGGTAATGGAGATGAATTTTTAGCTTTGGATTTTTTTTGCGGCATATAGGTTGGGGATGAACCATAGTGGTGGTTTTTATGGCATAGAGAGGTTGGCTATGGAATATGGAGACTAGAGGAGGAGTTTTGATACCATTTCCATTTTTGACATGGCTTCTCTATGGTGTTGGGTTGCAATGTAGTGTTGGTGAGTCTTATAGCATAGGGTTCTTGACTATGTTGTAGTGGATCATGTATATTTTTTCTAAGTTTATTCATTTTTTGGGTGGTTGTTTCATGGAAAAGGGTTGTGTCATATCATCCTATTCAGTTGTTGAGGGTATGTAGTGTAGTGGATTTGGCTGCTTAATGGTCTCCTCTCATGTTTTATAATCTTCAACACTGATAAATCTACAGATCACGGATCCACTTTGACTAGTACCACTATGGTGTAGTACCTCCCACTATGCTATAGTCCCCTCTTTGTTCATCTATTTTGTGGCATGGTGATATAGTCTACATTATGGTCTTATGTTTTTTTTTACTATGTATAAAGACCCAAAGCCCCTCGAACCCCCTCATTATTCCAACTTCTCTATCGTTTCTAGGGAATCTCAAGTGCATCCATCGAAGTTCGTTCAACCCTCTTTCAATGGATTTCAACTTTTTCCTTGGGTTATTGACCATTGGAGGTTTTAGGTGATTTTCCTCCTTTTTCTTCCCCCTGTTTCTTTTTTGGGAAGGGTTATTGTTAGGGAATCATTGGTTTTGTTGGATTTTTTGTAAGAGAGTGGTGTGGTTGTTGTGTTTCAGGAAGTTAAGGGTGTTTTCCTTTATTGAGGTGTTTGGTGTTAGTTTTCCTCTCATTCTAACCCTGTGTAGTGAACCAAAAAGATCTGTTTTAGGTAACAAATACTTCGTTTCTCATCTAGTTGTATCATGTAGGAGAGGTTGTGATATTGTTATATTTTGGAAAGATAATAAGCACTGGACCAACTATGATAATTAATTGGTTGAATTTAAATTGAAGTAGAAGGTTAATTAAATCACATGCTTTATATATTTTTATATTATTTGATATTTTGATTGTATGATCTTGATGTCTTACTGAAAATCATAGCCATTAGGGGATTTGTTTGAACGGTGGTTATTTTAGCTATATAACCCTTGTTTTTTGTTATTTTTATCACCTTAAATGAAATTTTATAATCACTTATATTCATCTAATAATATGGTTTCACATGGAAAGTATGGTTTGTGTGAGAATACCCTTAAAATAAATAAGTGTAAGTGATGAAAATCCCCATGCTAAATCTGAAAAACAAAATGTTATTTAAATGATATGAAAAGTGTTGTGATGTGTAGTTGTGATGTTGGGGAGAATGTTATCGGAATTGATTATGATGTATGATGTCGGTATGTGGTTGTGATGTGTGGTTATGATGTGTGGTGGTAATGATTTGTGGGGTGGTTGTGATGAGATTTGGGCATGGAATGTAGATGTTAAATGGTGTCAATATGGGGGCTTGTTGGCATGATAAAGGTGGGTTGTTATTGTGTTGTGAGGTGTTGTGATAGTTTCCTAGTGGTGATTGAATAATTTGGTTAATAATGAATTATAAAATGAGATGGGATGATTTTTCATGGGTTGGAGTGGCTAATGAAAGTGAATTAAAGTGGGATGTGTAGATTAAATGGTTGTTTTTAAATATGAATTAAATGGGAAGTATAATGAAAATTGTTTGGTGATGTGAAATATGGGAAATGGATTAAATTGATAAATAAGATGAAATGTGTCTTGTGGCTTGTGGTTTAATGTGTGGTGTTGTGCATTTAGTGGTTACAACAAAAGTGGTGGTGTTGTGAGGTTGGGTAGTGATGTTGTGATTTGGTTAGTGATTTGGTTGTGAACCCATAGGTTGGTATTGTGTGTGGATGTGTGTGTGTGTGTGTGTTCACCTTGTATGTTCATTGTGATTTCTATACGCATCTCACCCATATTAAGAACTCCTTACTGACAAAAAAAATTCTTTGGGGGTGTTTTTTACAACATCCTGAGGTGAGGATGGATAGATGGTTACCCTCTCTTATTTTCTCTCTCTTCCAGGTGATGTTGACATTCATGGGTTGTGATGTCCAAAATTCAAAAGTGCATTGTGGTGATATTTGATGAGATGATGAGATGGCTTAAGGTCGGGGTCATGCATGGTAGGTGGAGGGAATGAGGTTGATGTTCTTTGTGTTCATGATACCCTACTACCCTGGTTATGTGGTTGTGTATGATTTGTGTTGGCCCATGGGACTTTGGGTGATATTTGATATGATAAGATGGACTAGGTGTCTTTGGGTGAGATGTGATGTGATGTGATGGCCCATGTGTCTTCGGGTGAGATTTGTTGTTATGGCTAGGTGTTTTTAGGTGAGATGTATTATGATAACCCAAGTTTCTATTGGTAGGGTGTTATATGGAAGAGACAGTAGCACCAGGACATACAATATTGGGGTGTGTGAGTGAAAAAATCAGTGGGAAAGCAGTTCAGGGTAACCATTTTATCAATATGCTTCTTACTATGTTATTATACTTGAATGTTTTATTTGGTGAGCGTGCCTTGGTGAGGATGGTATTGTCTAGTTAACCTACTTAGGTGTTGTTGGTTCTGATGTTTTCTCATAAGTGAATTAATATGCTTTTTTCACATATGCATGGGAGAATTTTTGTATGATCCTACTGAGTATACTTGTATGATTACCCTACATATATACAAAATATTTTCAAGTTTCTAGGAGGAATTCATTGACCATGTTGTACAATTATAGTTCAAACTTTGGAGTTGTTATTGAGTCACTTCTATAGGACTTTTCTTTTGGAATTTTATTTAGAGATTCATTATATATGTTTACTTTATGTATGCACTGTGGGGTTTTTTTTCTTTTATATCATGTCATGGATTTGATTGATCGTTGATTTCCTATCTCCTAATCCTATTATTATAAAGGGTAATGCCTCCCATTTATGAGATTTTTATAACCTTAGTGATAGTTTCCAACTCATGATCTACTAAAGGTGGGACTTGGGGTTCATTATCTCTCTTCCTTCATTTTCAGTCTAGGATGGGTACCTTATGAGGAAGGGGTTCAGTAAAGAGTGATATCTAATGTTTTGTTTGAGAGATGGGATGTAATTTGGAGTTAGGCACTATGAGGATTGTATGGGTTAGTTTATAAAAATTTCAATTGACCTTGGTGTGTGACATAGGCTAGAGAATACTAGCTAAGACATATTATTTTAGCCCCCCCCCCCCATGATCTGACACAAGGACTTGGAGCCTACTAACAAACCAAGTTAGGAGGTGTCTCTTATAGAGTAGAGACCTAGAAGTGGTACACACATCATAATTGAATTGTGTTCTTGTTTTAATTGGGTGGTTTTAGGAAAGTTAAAAAAAATGAATATTAATAAAATTTTATACTACCAATATTAAGAAATACTTGTTTCTATTTTATTTATGGATCATGGTCTTATTTTGTGTGTGGTTTAGGCAGTGGAGGTTCATTAGGTAGACTCGATTGATCGTTGGAGGGTTGACCTGGTTGAGGAGGAGGATCAGTGGAAAAGGGAATTGCATGCCTTTTAGTGGTAGACTTTAGGGAAGTATAAGGACATTGTTTTTTATCTAGAGATAAATAACTAGTTATAGGAGCTCAAGATCACATTTATTTTGATCCAATCCTTGGAAGAGTACTGGGTCCCTTTGGTAGTTAGTCAGATATGAGGAGTTGTACACCATTGGTGGATAATGTATCTTAGTGAGCGGAAATAGGAAGATGTTTTGTGGGTTGACTTTTAAAAGGAGTTCTAAGCAAAGTTTCTTTTATCGACCATGAATATAGTAAATAAACAATAGTTACTCTCTATTCAGTGAGTATGTCTATGAAGGATCTGGTAATAAAGTTCAAGGACCTTTTATGTTTCGCCCTTGATCTTTTTTCTAATGAGGAGTCCTGAGCGTGGTGACTTGAGGAGAGACTCTATCCTTATATCCAGTATGTAGTTACTCATTTTACATTTGCAACATACTTGGAGGAACAGAAGAATATGGAGGTTATTGAGTTCATGCACTCATGAGGAGGTTTACCATAATAGGGGAACTAGCAGGGTTTATTGATGGGAAGATTTTTCAGTAGTAGATCTCATGCACCAAGGCCATCGAGGTTTCGACCAGTAGGGATTCAACCTCAACTTTTTTAGACTTATGGGGCCAATGGTTTATGTGATTTTATTAGGGGCCTTAGGTTAGTGTGTTTCACCTATGGGGTTTTGTTCATCATCAAAATCAGTGCCTAATGGTTCTCAGAGCTCAGTATGGTGGAGGCAGTTAGGTTCAACATCACTTTTAGTAGCTGCTACCAGTGAGTCCATTTCAGTAGCATAGGAAGTGTGCCTATGCTCTATCGAGATGAAATGGGGTAGGAAGAGGTTAACCCCAGGATATTCCTCATCATCAAGGACCCCGACCTAATCATGCTCATGGAGGTGGTCTTCATTAGAGAGGCAGATGAGCTAGGTGTGGTTAGTTTCATGCAATAGAGGTTCCAGTGTTAGAGGGGCCATAGATCATTAGAGGTATGATCAGTTTTTCATCTACCCATGTTTGGGCCTTATTTGATTCAGGATCTTTGCATTAATTTATTTACTTATTCTAGTATGTGATCTGGGACTATATTTAGAGATGCTTCTCATTCCCTTAGTGTTGATTATGATATTCGAGGCCTGACTAACTTATTTGGTTTATGTAGGGGTATAAACTGATGATGGGTTCACATTAGTTGTGTGGGTATTTCTTAATTCTTCATATGAAACCATAAAATTTTATCCTCAAAATCTAATGGTTATATTTCATTCATTTTATTATCAATTACTTCTAGAGGAGAGTCGTGTTTGTGGATGTGGATGGTTAGCGTGTAGTTTTCATTAGTGAGTGGAGTTTTCAGTTGGGCGGTAGGTGTGTAGAGTCCCTTCTTTTGTTGATAGATATGTTTTCTATGGAATTAGTATAAGTTGAGATGGTTGAGGTTCCTAGGGTTTTTGGAGAGTTTCTGGATGTTTTTCCTAAGGATGTTGTGACACTACCCCCTTAAAGTGATATCGAGTTCGGGATAGATTTACATCCTGATGCTTCTCTCATTTCAATTTCTACTTATCAAATAGAACCCTAAGAGTTATTGGAGTTAAGGATTTAGATAGATGATCTAATTCAGAAGGGTTTCATCCAAACTAGTGTGACTTTATGGGGTGATCCAGTGTTATTCTCCAAGAAGGTGGATAGTAATCTAAGGTTTTGTATGGACTACCAGAGGTTGAATTAAGTGACGATCAAGAATCGTTACCCTGTTCCAAGGATCAAAAATATTTTCAAACAGTTAAGGGGATTTTTTTGGTTTTTTAATATAAATATGTGGTTCAGATATCACCAGTTGAGGGTAAAGGATGATGGTATCCCAAATACTACCTTCATATGAAGGTATGGTCTCTTCAAGTTTGTATTCATGTGATTTTGTGTCATTAATGCACCAAATGTATTTATGAGGATCATGAAATATGTGTTCCTTTAATTCTTATACTAGTTTTTTGTTGTGTTCGTTGATGAAATCATGATCTAATCTAAGCCAAAGGAGGAGCATGTAGATCATTTCAGAGCTGTTTTTCATGTTCTCCAATTCCACCAAATCTATGGAAGGTTGTCCAAGTGTAGTTTCTAGACATGATAGGTGTATTTTCTCTAGTATCTGGTATCTCAAAAGGGTGTTTTTGTGGACTCATCAAAGATTGATGCATTTGTTTCTTGAGTATCATCTAAGAATATGGCATAGGTCCATACCTTTATTGGTCTTGCACTCTATTATCAAAGGTTTTTATCTAATTTCTCATGAATTATAGCCCCTTTTATAGCTTTAACCATGAAATATCGGGCCCTTTTCTAGACATATTAGTGGAAAATAGTGTTCGACTACCTGAATAGGAGGTTAGTTAGTGCTATAGTGCTTTGGTTTCCAGTAGAGGGGGTGATGTTTAAGGTGTTTTGTAACACTTACCTTCTAGGATTGGGATGTTTCTTGGTGCATCAGAAAGTAGTGATCACTTATGGGTATAGTCGATTACTTCCCCATGAGTTTAATTATGAAAATCATGATCTATAACTAGTATTGATTGTGATTTCATTGAAGATATGGAAACATTACCTCATTGAGGAGATTTTTATGGTCATTATGGATCATAAGAGCTTAATTTATATATTTTCTTAGTGTGATCATAATCTACAACATCAGAGGCAGATAAATTTTCTTTAGGACTATGAATTTGAGATCTCCTACACCTTAGAAAAGGGGAATGGGGTCACTACCAATCATAGTAGGAAGTTGCAGAAGGATGTTGTTCAAGATTCAAAAGATGCTTAGAGGGTGATGGAGGAGTTTTCAGCCTTGTAAATAGATGAAAGGGTAGTCGATAGAGGAGGTTTAATGTTTTAGATAATGTTTTAGTCTTATCTAATGTAGTGGGTGGAGGAGTCTTAGTGGGGAGACTCAGAGGCAAAGTTGATGCGTGATTGTGTTGGCCATGGTGATACTCTGGAGGGATAGTCAAAGGATAGACAGAATCAAGTGTTGTTTTGAGGGAGAATATTTATTTCTTTGGAAATGCGTGAGGTAGTCCTTCATGGGTTTAATATCTCACCTTTGGTGGTACACCTGGGAGTATATAAGATATATTGTGTATTGAGGATATATTTTTTGTGGTTGGGGATAAAATGGGTGGTGGTCGAGTTTGTGGCTCAGTGTTTGGTTTTCTATCAGGTAAATCTAGAATACCATGTTCTTGTTGGGTTTTTGTAGTCCTTGGATGTTCCCAAGTGTAAGTGAGGCAACTAATCAATGAAATTATTTATAGGGTTACCCTAATCTTAAGGTGGTTGTAATTATATCTCGGTAATTGTGGATTGGTTGATGAAATTGGCTCACTTTTTAGAGACCAAGGATTCAAGAGCTATGAATGTTTTGGTAAGGAGGTATGTGGATGATGTGGTATAGTTGCATGGAGTCCCAAGGTCAATTTCCTCAGATCAAGATGCTTGTTTTACCATGTGATTTTTTGGGGACTATAGCATGCTTTTGGAACTCAGTTACCCCTCAAAACTACTTTATAACCTCAAATGGATGGGTGGACATAGAGGACTATCTAGATACTGAAGGATATATTACAGGCATACATATTGGACTTCGGTGGATCTTGTGAAAAGCACTTTCCTTTGGTTGAATTTTCTTATAACAATTGTTATCACTCATCCATCGTTATAGACCCATTTGAGGTTGGGGAGTCACTAATTCTTTGTCTTGATGTGATGAAGAGAATAGTAGATAAGGTTTAGGTTGTTCATAAGAGGTTGAAAGTAGTGCAGGATCAATATAATTATTATGTTGATAGTATAATGAGGCCCTTGGTGTAGCACCCTGGCCCGATTAGCCATCTGAATAGAGATTTGGGATGAGTGACACTGGCCTTAGGCATGCCTCCCCATATGCCAAAGGCTTCCGACTAGAATTGAGGGTGTAAACGAGTGATAGTGAGAAGACTATACCCTCTGGTGATGATATAATAATGGTCCAAGTGAATATATAATGTTTAATGGAAATAAATACCAAAAAACATTGGACTAGTAACCCATCCTTGGAGGTAGTAAAAACAATAACAGACAATAGCAGAAGCATAATCAACAACAACAACAAAATAAAATAAATAGGCCAAACATACCATTTTTAGATACTAAAATAGAACATGAATACTTAATAGGTCATACAATATAATAACCATAAGGGAGGGTCAGTTTTGGATGACCTCGGTATGTACATATAATAATGTTGAAACAAAAATAAACAAAAAAAAAGGAAACTCCATATGAGGCAAATACCAATGGTCTCTTGCCTTCCATCCCATTCCAACTCAATCACTAGGATCCATCTCCAGATACCAAACCCTTACCTGAATGCAAAATCATGAAATCTACACGTGTCCAGAAGGGCCCATATAGGGTGTGAGAATAAGTCTCAGTAGATCACCACCAACGTGTTCCGATCTTAAATTTTTTATTAAGTAGGTGTGTAATAAAAATAAATAAAGTCAACACATGCAATTAATAAACACAAGATTCCTTAGTTCTCAACAACGACCGAGAATCTATCACATCCTTTGGACAATGCCGAAATAACATTAGAGGATAGGATCCTTATATCACAACCCAAGGTATCCCCTAATAAAATAGTCTAGGTGAACCCTCAAGTTCAACCTCTATTAAAGTGACTTGGCACCATATATCAACCAACACCTTGTGTCTAAGTCAAGTCATCGATGCCCCGAAGGCACACCCAAGCAATAAGAACATGTTTTCCTCATACCCCTTCTCGAAAGAAACCTCGTCGACCCTTGTCCCAATGTATGAGGCACAAGAATGTTCTCTCTCCAAGTAATATCACCATCAGCTCAATAGACAACATCTCGAGGAATGAAAATTTCCATCCTCCCAAATAATCTTGGTATGACAACCTCAAGTGCAATGAGCCTCAGCCCCCAACCGATAGTCTCATCACTATCAACCAATGGATCCTCACCATCCTTGTGGATTTTTATGGTAAGCACCTCTAAAATTTTTCATAAGCTAAAACTACCTGATACCTCTACCCACATGAGCAGTCAAAATCACCACATCATCTGAGTTCTATTGTGTGAACACTACTTCAAGAAGTGCATTGGCCAACACGAGTGAGTAGCAATCACCTATAAGAACCCAACCCACATCATCTGACACCTTGTGCCCTTGCGATCATGTTTCTCAATCTGATGGTCATCGCCATCCAATATCACATGGCCCTTTCCCATAACTTGATGGCCTTGCTCCCTAAATCTAATGACCGAGTCACCCAGCCTATGATCAACATCACCCAAAATACATATATATTGGGACACACCCAAAATGACGATCATATCACCTCAATCAGATATCCAATGCTACCTCAATCCTTGGGTCGATCCCATCATGATCCCATGGATCTTATCCTAAGCAATTCATATATGTAAAATAATTAAATTTAATAAAAACCATTTAATTTAAATAAAACTACACCCCATCTTAATCTTCCCAAGGTACCAGCCTCTCACTAGGCTTAAAACATCTACAGAATTGAATATAATTTCCATAATCATCTCTAATGGGTTTAATTAATTAATTAAAGGGAACCATTGAAATTATAGGCTCTCACTTCGTCAACACAACAACACGCTCAAATCTACACCCCCAAAACACTCATGAAATCATAAATAAAGGTAATCACCACATACCTTAGGTTATAAGATTCTCACACTTTTGATATGGATTAAACTCGAATAGATTTGGAAGAAATCTACATTTTAGATGAACACCCTTAAAATAGGTTAAAACCACATGTATGGATGTAGTGCACTGTATGGAGAGGGAAATTAAGAATAGAAGAAAGAGGGTGAAAATCCTTATAGATATTGATCCAACACCATAGATGGATCACAAAACAAAGCCTAGATGGGGAAGATAGCTCTCACCCTAGAGGAGGAGGAAATCGGGAGGAGTTCCCTACTATGTGTGACCCACGGAGGAAGAAGTAGGAGGAAAATAAAAAAATAGAGGGAGGGTAAAATCATCATTTCACGCTTTTAATGGTCTACATAGTTTTCTAAACTATGTGGAAACCATGCAGCTCCTGCTTCTTAAGAGCTAGACCTCACACAGTTATCCCACACGGTTAGGCCAAACTGTGTGGAAACCATGCATGCTACAGTGCATAGGCACTGCCCATTTGGCACTAAATGTGTGACTTGTGCATGGTTTTCCCAAACCATGTGAAAAATATGTAGATCCATCTATTAAAAGATGCAAAGATCCTCGCATGTTCATGCACCCCCTCCTACACAGTTTACCAAACCGTGCTCAATACAAAAGGAGGGCATGTGGTTTATCCTTAGAGTCCGCACAATTTACCTAAGTCGTGCACTTTAGTCTGCGAACATTAAAAACTTGGATTTTCAGCCTCCGATGGACCCAAAACGCAACCGAACCCCCATGAAACTTGTAAAGCCTTAAAATGTGATAGAAAACAAGGCATTGGGTTAAATTAAAACTCTGAATTAAGTTTCGTTGATCAAGAAAGAAGTTGGTCTACCCACCAAACATAGAAAATTCAAAACATGTGAGAATTTCAACCTTCTCCAAAAACCTAGGACATTACAATCTCTTCACCTTAACATAGATCATCCCCAAGATATAAAACAAAACTCAGAAATGGTACCAAACATACCCATCCCATTCAAATCACCCTAGACTACCCCAGTCAAGAAGGGTACAAGTCAACTACCTAAAGGGCCCCCACCTTATGAGTTACCTACCCCAATCACATATCGACCCAAGCACAAAATAAACCAATGGCCCACTGACCATCCCTAGAATCAAGGTCCTCCCGTGACACATCGTCAATCCTGCACCACATTAGGTGATATTGTTTCATACCAAACACCCATCAGAATCCCACACCACATTGATGCTCACCTCGTGCCCATGCTGCACATGGCACCTATGAGGTCCCACATCTCATCAGATGCTCAAAATAAATCTCAGTTCCACACACCACAAAGAAGTCCCACATCGCACTATAGCCCAAATGTATACAAACCATAAGTAATATTGTATCATATCAATTCCCATATGGAAATTCACTACACAAGTCACACATCCAATGATGCTCACATGTAGATCATGGTTCCACACACCTCACACACACACACACATATATATATAACACATCTGATCTGATGAAAACATACTAACTAGTTTTTGGTTAGTCCATAGATATATCCTATGCACCTCCTTCACCCAAAACGAACATGCATCTAAAAAGGTCATACCAAAATAAAAACAAAAGAGTATCCCAGTCACTCCCACGACGTACCCATGACCTTCATCGGCTCACCAGTCTACTCTGACCCTGGTAGCTCATTAACATGAACCGAACCTAAAGCCTGACTACTTGAAACATAGCCTCCCTATGGTGTTGTACCATCCACTATCCATTTTCCCCACTATTAGATCTCGCTATCTTTTCTATGTCCTCCACGTGCAGTTGAAACTTGACTACCATCACTTGGTATCGCATCTGGTCCGATCTTAGAACCATGGGTTTACCCCAGTCCTTAATTTTAGACTACTCGAGAAGTATTATTGCAAACCCTATCAAGATTCCCAACCTAACCACATGCCCCACACTTCTTTGGAGTCTTCTTGCACTGAATCTGAACATATCTCAGCTTCCCGCACTAGAATAACACTATTGATGACCCACTTTGAGGTGGTTTTCCTGAGACCTTGGCCTTACTACCCTACTGAAATTCCTCTCATCCTCTCTTCCTATTATTTTATTTTTCACCACTTAAATCACCTGAAGACGTCACTTGGCTCGAGTATGAACTATTTGTCAAGTTTCCCTTAGTTATGAGAACCTGATTCACTGCCTCTAAGAATGAAACCAACCTAAAGATGTTTACCTACACCTGAATGGCGTGTCATAAACCGTCCTCAAAATGCCTCACCCTCAAGTTTTTTTTAACCCACCATGTCGGGTGTGAATTGAGACAACTCAGTGAATGTCACTACATAGTCCATGACGTACATGTCACCCTACTGTAGGCTTAAGAACTCTTGATCTCTCTTCACCCTCGGCATCTCCAGGAAGAAGTGCTCGAAGAACTTGGCCTCAAAGTACTTCTAGGACAATCCCTCGTGTTTTCCCGCTTAGACCTGAACATCCCACTAACACTTTTTCAGTCCTCTAAGAATGTATGTAGCCAGCTTTACCCTCCACCATAGAGGCATCTCTAGCTATTTGAAGATCATCTTCATTGATTTGATCCATTTCTCAGCCGCTTGTGAACCATCCTCACCCTGAAATAGCGGTGGGTGATGTGACTAGAACTCGTGAGTCTAATATGACATTGAAGGCTCTGCTCCCTAAGCTCACCTATCAATCCCATGGATGAAACGTACCAGACTTTCTCTGAGCTTATCATCAAGCCAAGATCCAAAAGCTGTCAAATTTAGAAGTTACCCCACCTGCCCTTAATCCCTGTGCATGCATTTCATGATCCACCTAACCCCCTGGGACATCATCCTGAACCTCAGGGGTTTCAACACATGCCCACTCTAGTGGAAACCAGTCACTGCCCACCTGATACTCCATCTGAAGTCATCCAGGTGGCAACCCATTGAATACCAATACATGTTAGACAACCCAGATAACACACATATATAACAAAGATAGGGAAATCATTAACATGAAACACAAACTTACTACCCTTACTCTCCCCCATCACAACCATGCCACATAACATCCCAGCCCCATGGCCTCCTTACCTTCCCATAACAGATCTAAGTATCACATATTCCTTGGGCCACACCCATCCTGATGAACCACATTGCCTCAATCTGATGACCACATCACCCAACCTAGTGATCAACATCACCCCATATCATTGTACCTTACTGCTCCTATAAGAGTCATTCCCATATATATATATATATATATATATCACATATCATAATAATTTTATATCACATACACATTTTCACACACACACACACACACACACATATATAACATCCTATGTTCCTATCAAAAGAATAAACAAGTAAACACCCCTTTCTATAATAGGATAAGGGTCTAAAAACTCCCCCCTTACCATACCAGGTTAAGGGTATCATATCACAATAGATAACAAGTCACATCCAATTACACCACTCGAGGTGGAAATCAAATCAACTGTAAAATGAGAAAAACATAACAGAAATTCCCACCCCTGGAAACTTGGTTCATCCCCCATGCATGGGGCTGCAGGCACCCAACCATGAGCTAAAAACCCAGTTCCAACAACTTCCCAATATCCATTATAACATAGCCCAAATATTAAGACCAAGAAAGAGGTAAAATAAACTCTTATAATACCATTTTTATCTCCCTGACCTGATTATCCACCCAAACAGAGTTTCGGGTCAAGTGCCACTATCCTTAGGCGTGCCTCCCCGTACACCAAAGGTTTTAGACTAGAAACGAGGGTGTAAAAGATTAATAGTGGGGATACTATACCCTCTGGTGATGATATAATAATGGTCCAAGTGAATATATAATGTGTAGTAGAAATAAATACCAACAGACATTGGACTAATAACCTGCCCTTGGCAGAAGCAAAAACAATAACAGATAATAGTGGAAGCATAATCAACAATAACAATGGAATAAAATAAACAAGCCAAACATACCATTTTCCGATAATAAAATAGAACATGAATGCATAATAGGTCATAAAATATAATAATCATAAAGGTGGTTTAGTCGTGGCCGACCTCAATATGTAAATATAGGCATGCTGATACAAAAAGAAACAAAAAAGGAAACTATAATGAGGAAAAAACCAATGTTCTCTTACCTTACATCCCATGTCAACTCAATCACTAAGATCCAACTTCAGAGCATGAACCCTTACCTGAATGCAAAAGCATGAAATCTACATGCATCCTGAAGGGGGCGTGTAGGGTGTGAGAACCAATATCAATAGGCCACCACTAATGTGTTCCTATCTTAAATTTTTGATTAAGTAGGTTTGTAAAAAAATAAAGAAAGGTGGAACATGAAATTAATAAAAACAAGATTCCCTGGTGCTCAACAACCACTAGGAATTTATCGCCTTCTTTAACCAATTCTGAAATAACCATAGAGGAGAGGATTCTTAGCTCACAATCAAAGGAATCCCCTAATATAAAATAGTCTAGGTGAACCCTCAAGTTCAACCTCTAGTAAAGTCAACGAACACCATATGCCAATTGGAAACTCATGTCCAAGTCAAGTCATCGACATCCCAAAGGCATGCCCAAGCAATAATAACTTGGTCCCTTGGACCCCTACTCGAAAGAAACCTCGTCGTCCCTTGTCCCAACATCCAAGGAACAATTATGTCTACCCTCCAAGTAATATCACTATAAGATCAACATCCAACTCCCCAAATAATGACTATGTTTATCCTCCCAAATGATCCGAACCTAACGATCTGAAATATGGTGAGCCTAAACCCCAAACCAATAGTACCATCACTGTCAACTGATGGCTCCTCACCATCCCCATGGCTTTCTATAATAAGAACCTCCAACTGTTTCCCTAATCCTCAACTACCCAAGGCCTCTAACCAAATGATCAGTCAAAACCACCTCATCATCTGAGTCCTACTATGTGTACACAAATCCAAATGGTGCATTGGCCAACATGGGTGAGAGAAAATCACCAATAATAACCTAAGACACATCATCTAGCACCTCGTGCCCTTACGACCATGTCACTCAATCCAATGGTCATCTCCATCCAATATCATAAGGTCTTTGCCTATAACCTGACGGTCGCCCCGCCTTAATCTAATGGCCAGTTCACCCAACCTATGATCAAAATTACCCAAAATACATATATATCAGGCCATCCCAAACATGATGATCGTATCACATCAATCAGATAGCCAATGCTACCTTAATCCTCGGGTCGATCCCATCCCAATCCCATGGATCTCATTCTAAGAAATTCATATATGTAAAACAATTAAATTCAATGAAACCCATTTAATTTAAATAAAACTACACCCTAGCCTAATCTTCTCAAGGTACCAGACTCTCACTAGGCTTGAACCATCTACATAATTGAGGAGCATTTTCATAGGTACTGCCTATTTGGCACTAAATGTGCGACTTGTGCATGATTTTCCCAAACCATGCACAAACCATATGAACTCGTCTACTAGAAACTATAGAGGTCCTCACACGGCTTTGAACCCCCTCCTACATAGTTTACCAAACCATGCTCATTGCAAAAGGAGGCCGCACGGTTTCTCCTTGGAGTTCGCACATTTTACCCAAATTGTGTGCCTCAATCTATGCACTTTGAAAACTTGGGTTTTTAGCCTCCAACAGACCTGAAACCCAACCAAACCCCCATGAAACTTCTCAATACTTAAACCATGACTAAAAATAAAGAATTAGGTCAAAAGAAAACTCAGAATCAAGTTCTGTTGATCGAGAAAGAAGTTAGTCTACCCACCAAACATAGAAAATTTAGAAAGAGTGAGGATTTCAAAACAATCCAAAAACCATGTATGTTACACTCAGAGTTTGAGGTTAGAGACCACATGTTCTTAAATAATTACCCTTGATATGGGCAATAGAGTTTTGGCATGGATAGTAATCTCTCACCCTAATCTGTTGTGCCTTTAGAGTTTTTAGGGCACGTTAGTGATGTGTCTTATCAGTTGGTGCTTTCACTATGAATGGACCAGATTCACAATGTCTTTCACGTCTCTCATATCCATTGGTATCTTCATGATGAATCCTATTTCATTGATTGAGGATATTTGGATATATAGGATGATGAAACATTCATAGAGAGGCTAATGGAGATTCGAGATCTTCAGAAGAAGGTACTACAATTAAATAACATTTCTTTAATTTGTGTGTTGTGGAGGCATGGTGGTTTGGAGGGGCATACTTGGGAGTGTGAGACACATATGCATGCCCAGAACCCATAGTTGTTATGAGTTTTACTCACTCTATTTTGATTTTATGATGTGATGTTTAGATCTTGGTGGTTATGAGATGTTCTTTTTCCTTGATGATGTGATGTGTAATTAAAGCTTCAATAATATGAAGAAAAGAAAATCTTGTTCCTAATCAATACACATTATAATTAGACATGATTAAAACCATTTAGGTGAGTTAGTCCCACCCAAAGTGGATAATATCTTGACATGGGAGATGAAATTCATTGATTTGTGTTCTTGGGGATATGGTTTGTGGCACTTATGGTAATAATTGGTTTGGGATATGTGGAAGTTGAGTTGATGATGCGGATGGTTGTGTGAAAGTGGAGTTACTTACTAATGCTAAAGTTTTGTGTTGTTGTGGTTTTGTGAAATGTATGGTGAACATTTTTAGATGGGTTTGGCATGTTTGATTGGTGGGAAATGTTGAGTTGTAAAGAGGTCATTGAGAGGTATCTCATGGTATGGTTTTTTGGACTTTATCCCTCTCTCCTTTTGAAGTTAGTTTTGATTATAGAGGTCAAAATAGTTTGAGAGGTATCTGATGTAATGGTCTAGGCCTTCTGGCCCATTATTTTGTGGGAATTATGTTGATGGAGGTGTCTGAGGAAATTCATGAGGAGTTTGGAGGACAAAAGGAGGATTTGCGGCTAAATTTTTATCTCAGAAAGTTTTTGCGGTGTAGAGGCAGGGGTTGTACTGTAGTGTTAGTCATTATGACATGGAGAGGCTAGCTATGATGTAGGGATCCCAAAGAAGGATTTTTTATGCCACTTCCATTTTCATCATGGATACATCATGGTGTTGGGTTGCAATGTAGTGTCGGTGAGTCCTATAGTATAGGTTGTCCAACTGTATTGTAGTGGCTTGGGTGGAGTTTTTATTTGGTTCCTACTTTTTCGGAGTGGTTGTTTCATAGAGAAAAGTTGTGGTGTAGAATCCTCTTCAGTTGTCAAGGGTTTACAGTGTAGTGGATTTGGTTACGTTGTGGTATCCTCCCTGGGTTTTCAGATCTATTCCTTAGTACCTTCCACTGCATTGTAGTCTCCTCTATTTTTAGCTATTCTTCAACATGGTGATATAGGTTTCATCGTGGTCTTATGTTTTTCAGACTGGGTATAAAAACCCAAAGCCCCTCAAACCCCTTTATTATTCCAACTTCTCTCACATTTCTTAGGAAAGACAAGTGCATCCTCTAGAGTTCTTTCATCCCCATTTTAGTTTCTTTCAACCCTCACCTTGGGAGATTGATCATTAGAGGTTTTAAGTGAGGTTCCTCTTTTCTCTTCCCCATGTTTTCTCCCTATTTATTATCTAGGAAGGATTATTATCAGGGAATCATTGGTTTTGTTATATTTTTTATAAGAGAGTGATGTGGTTATCATGTTCCAGGCTGGTAAGGGTGTTATCCCTCATTGAGGTGTTCAGTGGTGGTCTTCCTCTTTTTTTTAACCTTGTGCAACAAATTAGAAAGCTCTGTTTGAGGTAGTGGATCCTTAATTTCTCATCTAGTTGTATCATGCAGGTGGGGTAATGCTATTGTTGTCTTTTGGGAATATATTATTCACTATCCTAATGAATATAATGAATTGGTTAAATTAAAATTGAAGGGGAGTGGGAATGAAATCACATGCTTTATAAATTTTTATATTATTTGATATTGTGATTGTACGAGCTTGATGCCTTGCTAAAAATTGTAGTCATTGGGGGATTTGTTTGTGTTGTGGTTATTGTGACTATGGAACCCTTATTTTTTGGTTATTTTTTATCATCTAAAATTAAAGTTTCAAATCACTTATATTCATATAATAATCTGGTTGGACATGAAAATTATGGCTTGTGTGAGAATGCCCTTAAAATAGAAAAGTGGAAGTGATGAAAAAATATTTTATAAATCTGAAAAAAAATGTTATATGAATGATATAAAAAGTGTTGTGATGTGTGGTTGTGATGTGGGGGTGATGTTATGGGAAGTGGTTATGATGTGCGATGATGATGCATGGTTGTGATGTGTGGTTATGATGTGTAGTTGTGATGTGTGGTAATGATGTGTGGGGTAGTTGTTATAGCGGCCCGAGCCTTTTCTTACTTTAATATTACATCATTTTAAAGGTAAACAACATAATAGTATTACACATATAGGATCCAAAGGTTTAGTGTCTTAGGAAAACTAGGACTATACATAACAAATACAACATCAAGCATAAACATTTATTTAATTTATTCTTCTCTAGCTTCTTATTGGCACTTGTCCTCTCCTTAGTACATGTAGCCACCTGAGCATATACATCAAAAGGGGTGAGCTAGAATCCCGGTAAGAGGATAGATAAGAACAATATAGCATGGGGTGATCATAATCATAACATAGGCAAAAGATCATGAACATGATAGGAGCATAAATAAAAGACTTGAAATGTGGCAATGCATAAAAATGAAACATCATGTCTTAGTGGTTAACTACCACACATACTTGTGAACCAAGATAGAATATTTTTCACACATAATTTCACATTTACTCATGAGATTAATCACTTAACACAATGCATTGGAGTTCTATATAATTCTGGGCGCACCCGTCACATCGAAACATTCATATTGCGCTATATAATTCTGGGCGCACCCATCACATCATAACATTATCATCATCATGTGTGCCACATAGAACACATATAAAAAATGTACATAACTAACCCATGGAAAGGTATGGGTTTTATCTCATAATAACACATTCATAATCTTTGGTTTCCCAAAATAAAGAGGGAATAACATACATGTTACAAGAACTGTCCACTTTGAGTGAGAAGTAAAAGGGGTGTTCTTAAAAGAAGAGTTCTTTTGGAAAACTTTTTGTTGGACATAAAAACCAGTGACAAATATGTATATCCCATAAAATTAAAGACAACTATGAAAAAATTATCTTTAAGGAGTAACCATATCAAAAATGGAGTGAAAGAGGGAGAACCCGAAGGAAGAAAATTGGGTTCAAGATTTCCCCTTACCTTGTATCCGAATGATTCCTTCTCTTTAATGTCCTGTATAATGACATTATATTCATTAATTAGAAATTACAGAACCTTTTATACATTAATAGGGTTCATTATGGTTTCATTGTGTCATTTTATGTTCCTTTGGATGACTTATAGAGTTTAAAAACATTGTTTGGGGATGTTCGTTTTTATGGTTTTTCTTGGGTGGTTCACTTGTATTCGTAAATTGAAGTTCAGGTAGAACATGGGTAAACATCAAAAACTGATATTACATGTTATTAATGATATTAAAGGAGTTTTAATGATCTTATAATGAATTATATTATATCCATATGGATGTATCATTATATAATAATTAAATGATGATTGTTTGGGTTAATTTGGGCGGTTTTTTCGATCACAACGAACTTGTTTTATTTTATCACTTAGTAATATGAACATAAGTTAGTTTCAGAAATTTAAATAGGGAATAATACATATAACATATTCTGGTTCAACCATAAAAATGGTTTCATGACCAGATCTGAAGGTAGAAATGAAAGAAGAAAGCACGTCGTTCTTGAAGGTGATGAATTAACACCTCACAAACAACGTTCTCTTTAATAAAATAAAAGGAAGAGGTAAAGGGGATTGGATGACATAATATCCTATTAGAATCATAAAATTAAATTATATGTATAATAATGGAGTTACAATACCATTTTGAAGAAGATAGGTGGGGAGAGATCAAGAAATGAACTTGAACTTGAAAGGAAATTAAAGGAGAAGAGGGAGAGAAATTACCTCTTGAATCCTTCTCTTGAGAATCTCCTTAAGGGCCTAAGCTTGGTCTTTTGATGAGACCAAAAGATATTAGACGTGGGGGGAGGGTCTATGGAAGGTGTTTGGGCATAGTTTATAGAAGTCTTGGAGCTTGAGAGGTGTGAGGAAATGAGGGTGTGAAGGGTGGCTTTTATAGTGGATGGGAGAGGGGTTTCCTTAATATAAAATTCATTAGTTTATTAATTTCCCCTAAGACAAGGAATATTGAGTCTTGAATGACCAATAATAGTAATTGTATCATGTGATCCTGAACCAAGTGGGCTTACATCATCATAGCATCATCAATGACTCAATTAATCCATTATTTAGCATTTATTGTGAATTATCGGATTCTACTATTCATCAAAAATTTAAGTATCTCAGAAAAATCCCAAAAAATTTACCCCAACCATTTTTTGACGTGTAGAATCCAAAAATGAAGTCTATTTTTCAAAAATAATTTTCTAAATATTATTAATTTAATATTTAATTAAAATCATAATTTACTTAAAAAACAGTTTTTAAGATTAAAATTGATTTTATAGTGCTTTCAAAAATTACGTAGGGTCTTATAAAATTATCTAAAAAATATAAGAAATTGATTTGATAAATAATGAATAAATTTTAAGAAAATAAATTTTCCTTTAAATTAATTAATTATTTATGACTTATAAAATTCCAAAACGTTTACTATGGTCAAATTGTCACTTTCTAAGATGTCTAAATTTTATTTAATTATTCATGGGTAAGGTTACTCTTATGTTTAATGATTAACTATTAATAAGGGTCATATTACTATTCATAAGGGTATGTTACTATTCCTAAGGGTACGTTACTATTCATTGAAAAATATTTTTGTTTCATTAGACTCCAAAAATCATCTTGAGCACAACCGTGTATGTCGGATTTTTAAAACTCCAAACACATAAGTGAAAAAATTATGTTTAAAGGTCACTTATCACTTATTAGTTTATTATGTTGTGTTTTTATGTTATTTTATGACATAAATATAAGAAGGGAATTTCCATTGAGAAACATCGGGTCGTTACATTCTTCCCCCCTTATGAAATTTCACCCCCGAAATTTCACTTTACACAAACAGGTGAGGGTACTTCTCCTTCATTGCCTCTTCTGGTTACCAAGTTGCTTCCTCAAACTTATGGTTCCTCCACAACAATTTGACAAGATGGGTTGTCTTGTTGCGTAGAACTTTATCTCTCCGATCCAGAATCTTTACTGGCGGCTCCTTATAGGAGAGATAATCTTCCAACTGCACCACCTATGAGTTTAGTACATGTGAGGGGTCTGGTATGTACTTCCTCAGTAGTGATACATGGAACACATCATGAACTTGAGCCATATTTGGTGGAAGTGAAAGATGATAGGCCACGGATCCTATGCAGTCAAGGATCTCAAAGGGGCCTATGTACCTTGGGCTTAGCTTCCCTTTCTTCCCAAATCCCATGACTCTCTTCTATGGAGATATTTGAAGGAAGACTTTATCTCCAACGTCAAACTCCAAGTCCCTTCAACGGTTGTCAGTATAGCTCTTTTTCTGACTTTGAGCATCTTTGATGTGTTTTTGGATGACTTGAACCTTCTCTGTCATCTCTTGAACAAGATTGGGTCCAAGTATCTTTCTTTCTCCAACTTCATCCCAACAGGTTGGATTTCTACATCGCTTTCCATACAGAGCTTCATATGGAGCCATCTGGATACTCGAGTGGAAGCTATTGTTGTATGAGAACTCAACCAATAGGAGATGCTGACCCCAACCACCTTTGAATTCAAGATAGCAGGCACTTAGTATATCTTCAAGCGTCTGAATAGTCCTTTTAGACTGGCCATCAGTTTGGGGGTGATAGGTCGTGCTGAAATTTAATTCAGTACTCAAAGCATGTTGAAGGCTCCTCCAGAATTTAGATGTGAACCTTGGATCACGGTCAGAGACAATTGAGAGTGGAACACCGTGCAGTCTCACCACTTCATTCACATATATCTTTGCAAGTTTTTCAAGCGAGAGATCTTCCCAAATAGTGATAAAATGGGCAGTCTTGGTGAGTTGGTCAACCACAACCCATATCGCATTATTTCCCTTTGACGTCTTCATGAGATCCGTGATAAAGTCTATAGTAACATTTTCCCATTTCCACATGGGTATAGGCAATGGTTGTATCATACCTTTGGACTTTTTTTGCTCAGCTTTAACTTGCTGACATACCAAGCACCTTGATATATATTCCGCAATATCCTTCTTCATGTTATCCCACCAGAAGTGTTCTCGGAGATCACGGTACATCTTGGTACTCCCACGATGGATAGAGAAAGTTGAGCTATGTGTATTATACAATAGATCCTTCTTTATCTCGGTTGATGAAGGCACACAAAGCTGTGTTCCAAACCGAATCACACCATCATCGTCGATATGGAACTCTTGTAGCTTCCCTTCCTTTACTACATTCACCCTCTTTTGTATCACCACATCATCCCTTTGTGCTTCCTTAATCTTCTCCTGGATGGGTGGTTGTGCAATAATTTGGGCAAGGTAGGATGTATCCCCTGCCCTTATTATTTCCAAATCTATTCTTTGCATATCCATGAAGATAGGGTCTTTCTCAATCCGCATCATGGATAGAGTAGCAGGTTATTTTCTGCTTAGAGCATCAGCTAACTTGTTCGCCTTTCTAGGATGATAGTGAATAGAGCAATCGTAATCCTTGATTAGCTCTAACCATCTCATTTGACGCATGTTGAGCTCCTTTTGTGTGAATATATACTTTAGGCTCTTGTGGTCGGTGTATATGTCACACTTCTCTCCATAAAGGTAGTGCCGCCAGATTTTCAAGGAAAAAATCACGGCTGCCAGCTCTAGATCATGTATTGGGTAGTTCTGCTCATAGATCTTAAACTGTCATGAGGTGTAGGCTATCACGTTGTCATTTTTCATGAGTACACAACCCAATCCTTTCTTTGAAGCATCACTGTATATCACAAAACTTTCTCCACTTTTTGGTAGTGTGAGTACAGGTGTAGTGATCAACCTTCTCTTTAGTTCCTTGAAGCTTCCCTCACATTCTTCTATCCAGACATACTTTACCCCTTTCCTTGTTAACTTAGTTAGCAGGCTTGACAATCGTGAGAAGTTTCTCACAAAACGTCGGTAGTACCCAGCTAATCCAAGAAAACTACGGATTTCTGTGACACTATAGGGTCTGGGCCATTCCTCGATCACCTTTGTTTTTGAAGGATCCACAGAAATTCCCTCACTTATAATCACATGTCCCAAGAACGTGACTTGCTTCATCCAAAAGTCACACTTGCTGAACTTTGTGTACAACTTCTCATTTCTTAATGTCGCCAACATAAGTCTTAAATGTTCTTCATGTTCCTCCGTGCTCTTGGAGTAGATGAGAATATCATCGATAAAAACTACCACAAATTAGTCGAGGTAATGTCTAAAGACTTTATTCATCAAATCCATGAATATTACAGGGGCATTAGTAAGTCCGAAGGGCATCACTAAAAACTCATAGTGCCCATACCGTGTACGGAAGGTAGTATTCTGAATATCTTCCTTCTTCACCTTTACCTGATGATATCCAGAATGAAGATCCACCTTTGATAAGTATTGAGCTCCTCTTAACTGGTCGAACAAGTCATCAATCCTTGGGAGAGGATACTTGTTTTTTATGGTGATCTTGTTGAGTTCCTGATAATCGATACACATCCCGCATTGTTACATCCTTCTTCTTCACAAAGAGCACTGGCGCACCCCAAGGTGATGCACTAGGGCGTATGAACCCTTTGTCCAGATGCTCTTACAGCTGCTTCTTTAACTCCTCCAGTTCGATAGGATCCATCCTATATGGACACTTCGAGATAGGAGTAGCTCCAGGTATGAGTTCAATTGAGAACTGTACCTCATGATCCGGGGGAATTCCGGGTAACTCTTCAGGAAATACATCTCCGTATTCCCTCACGATGGGCATTTCCTCAAGATTGGCACTTTCCTTCAACTCAACTATTTGGGTGAGGTATGCTTCTTCATAGGGAATCAACACCCACACCATTGCAGGATTTTTCAAAGGAGATTCATGATCTTCCTTGCATTTTTAGAGGAGCATGGGATGGTTCAGAATATGAAAAGATATTTCATTTTCCCGGTAGTTGATATGTGCTCTATATAACAAGAGCCAATCCATTCCCATTATAGTGTTGAATTCCACCAAGGGAATTATTACGAGATTTACCGGAAGAATATTCCCACATACGCCAACGGGAGAAGAGTCAAACACTTAGGTTGCAATGATTTCACCACTTGGTGTTTTTACAAATATCTCTACTTCAAGGTTTCGGGGCTTCGATTATATAGTTCTAGCAAACTTGTAAGATATAAAGGAATGCGTAGAACCAGAATCAAATAAGACTTTTTCCATTCTTGAGTGAATAGGAAGTATACCTTGTACGACTTCATTATCATGCTTCACCTCCGCAGTAGTGATGGCATAAGCCTTCCCTTGTTCCTTTGGTTTTGGTGGCTGCTGACGCTGATTACCCTCGAGAGCTCGAGGTTTAGTGCACTGGTTTTCATAGTGCCCTAGCTTCCTACAGTTATAGCATTGAACCATGGGTGGTTCTTTCCTTTCATCAGCTACATTATCCTTCCTTTTCATGTCTTTTCGACACTCTTGAGAATGGTTTCCTTCTTTTCCACACTTGAAGCATTTCCCCATCCCTTTGAGGTAGTTCCCATGGTGCAACTTTCCACATTTTTGGCATGTGGTTCGTTGAGTTTTCTTCCCACCTTTATCACTAGATCCACCGGCTTGAAACTCCATCTTTCATTTCTTATCCCCATATCCATGGTACCACTCTCCAAACTCCATATCCACTTTGAGAGAACACCGAAAAACTTCTTCATAACTCCCCAAAGTCTCGAATTGCAAGATCCTTTCGAAGGTGTGGTTTTAATCCACTAAAGAATCTATCAATTTTTCTATCATTGTTGATAACAAAACCCAAAGCGTACTTTGCAAGCCTTGTGAAATTCGCTTCATAGGTTGTGATAGATTCTCCTTATTTTTTCTTGAGCACTATAAATTCTCTCTCCATATTCATGCGAAGAGTTCGTGGGAAGTACTTATTAAGAAACATTATCTTAAAGTCTTCCCATTCCATCTCTTCAATTTCCTCCCTTGGCTTGGTGTTCTTAATCAAATCCCACCATTGATCGGATTCTCCATCTAGACGATAAACGGCTAGAGTCACCTTCTCCATCTCAGAACAGTGAAGAACAAAAAAGATCTTCTCTATGGAGTTGACCCACTATTCCGCAACTAGTGGATCAGAAGATCCACTAAACATCGGTGGTTGTTGCCACATAAAACTTTTGATAGCCAGTTACTCCCTCTTTGGTGAAGGAGGACGTTCCCCATTATTATGGTTATTGTTCATAACCTGAGATAATTGGGTAAGAATCGCCATGAAGTTTTGAACTCCACCTCCCAAATCATTGGGGATGTCGTTCGGGCAATCGTTGCATTGGCCCTCGCAAGAGTTGTTGGCTTGATTTCTCCTGGTTCCCACCATTTTCTAAAATAGAAAAGGTTAGAACAAAAAATAAGTAAACAAGTCATGAATACATAAATTATTCATTCGAACAATTTATACTAAAATCATAACATATGGTATCCCTATGTAAATACTATTGTGTGCATATTTGTACTTAGTCTCATACTAGAGGTTTTTTTCTAGGGTTCACTAATCTTAATTCCCAAATTAACTAAACCTTGACTATGATACCAACTGTAGTGACCCGAGCCTTTTCTTACTTTACTATTAAATCATTTTAAAGGTAAACAACATAATAGTATTACACATAGAGGGTCTAAAGGTTTAGTGTCTTGGGCAAACTAGGACCATACATAACAAATACAACATCAAGCATAAACATTTATTTAATTTCTTCTTCTCTAGATTATTATTGGAACTTGTCCTCTCCTTAGTACATGTAGACACATGAGGATATACATCAAAAGTGGTGATCTAGAATCCTTTTAAGAGGATAGATAAGAACAATATAGCATGGGGTGAGCATAATCATAACATAGGCAAAAGATAATGAACATGAGAGGAGCATAAATAAAAGACTTGAAATGTGGCAATGCATAAAAATGAAACATCATGTCTTAGTGGTTAACTACCACACATACTTGTGAACAAATCTAGCATCTTTTTCACACATCATTTCACATTTACTCATGAGATTTATCACTTTACCCAATGCATTGGAGCACTGTATAATTTTGGGCGCACCCGTCACATCATAAAATTATCATCATCATTCTTGCCACATAGAACAAATATCAAAAATGTACATAAATAACCCATGGAAAGGAATGGGTTTCATATCATAATAACACATTCATAAGCTTTGGGTTCCCAAAATAAATAGGGAATAACATACATGTTACCAGAACCGTCCACTTTGAGTGAGAAGTAAAAGGGGTGTTCTTAAAAGAAGAGTTCATTTGGAAAACATTTTGTTGGACATAAAAACTAGTGAAAAACATTCATATCCCAGAAAAGTAAAGACAATGATGAAAAAATGATCTTTAAGGAGTAACCATATCAAAAATGGAGTGAAAGAGGGAGAACCCGAAGGAAGAAAATTGGGTTCGAGATTTCCCCTTACCTTGTATCTGAATGCTTCCTTCTCTTTAATGTCCTATATAATGACATTATATTCAATAATTGGAAATTACAGAACCTTTTATACATCAATAGGGTTCATTATGGTTTCATTATGTTATTTTATGTTCGTTTGGATGACTTATAGAGTTTAAAAACATTGTTCGGGGATGTTCGTTTTTATGGTTTTTCTTGGGTGGTTCACTTGTATTCATAAATTGAAGTTCTGGTAGAACATGGGTAAACATCTAGAACTGATATTACATATTATTAATGATATTAAATTAGTTTTAATTATCTTATAATGAATTATATTATATCTATATGGATGTATCATTATATAATAATTAAATGATGATTGTTTGGGTTAATTTGGGCGGTTTTTTCGATCACAACAAACTTGTTTTATTTTATCACTTAGTAATATGAACATAAGTTAGTTTCATAACTTTAAATATGACATAATACATATAACATATTCTGGTTCAACCATAAAAATGGTTTCATTACCAGATCTGAAGGTAGAAATGAAATAAGAAAGCACGTAGTTCTTGAAGGTGATGAATTAACACCTCACAAACAACGTTCTCTTTAATAAAAGAAAAGGAAGAGGGAAAGGGGGTTGGATGATATAATATCCCATTATAATCATAAAATTACAGTATATTTCTAATAATGGAGTTAAAATACCATTTGGAAGAAGATAGGTGGGGAGAGATCAATAAATGAACTTGAACTTGAAAGGAAATTAAAGGAGAAGAGGGAGAGAAATTACCTCTTGAATCCTTCTCTTGAGAATCTCCTTAGGGCCTAAGCTTGGTCTTTTTATGGGACCAGAATATATTGGACGTGGGGGGAGGGGATAGGGAAGGTGTTTGGGAAGAGTTTATAGAAGGATTGGAGCTTGAGAGGTGTGAGGAAATGAGGGTGTGAAGGGTGGCTTTTATAGTGGAGGGGAGAGGGGTTTCCTTAATATAAAATTCATTAGTTTATTAATTTCCCCTAAGACAAGTAATAGTGAGTCTTTAATGACCAATAATAGTAATTGTATCATGTGATCTCGAACCAAGTGGGCTTACATCATCAGAGCATCATCGATGACTCAATTAATCCATTATTTAGCATTTATTGTGAATTATCGGATTCTACTATTCATCAAAAATTCAAGTATCTCAGAAAAATACCAAAAATTTACCCCAAAAATTTTTCAACATGTAGAATCCAAAAATGAAGTCCATTTTTCAAAAATAATTTTCTAAATATTATTAATTTAATATTTAATTAAAATCATAATTTACTTAAAAACAGTTTTTAAGATTAAAACTGATTTTATAGTGCTTTCAAAAATTATGCAGGGTCTTATAAAATTATCTAAAAACTATAAGAAATTGATTTAATAGATAATGAATACATTTTAAGAAAATAAATTTTCCTTTAAATTAATTAATTAGTTATGACTTACAAAATTCCAAAACGTTTACTAAGGTCAAATTGTCACTTTCTAAGATGTCTAAATTTTATTTAATTATTCATGGGTAAGGTTACTCTTATGTTGAATGATTCACTATTCATAAGGGTCATATTACTATTCATAAGGGTATGTTATTATTCCTAAGGGTATGTTACTATTCACTGAAAATTATTTTTGTTTCATTAGACTCCAAAAATTATCTTGAGCACAACCGTGTATGTCAGATTTTTAAAATTACAAACACGGAAGTGACAAACTTATGTTTAAAGGTCACTTATCACTTAGTAGTTCATTATGTTGTGTTTTCATTTTATTTTATGACATAAATATAAGAAGGGAATTTCCATTGAAAAACATTGGGTCGTTACAGTTGTGCTGAGATGTGGGAATGGAATGGGGTTGTTGTGATGAGGTGGTGTATGTGGATGTGAAATGGTGGCAATGTGGGGGATTTTTTGCATGAGAAAGGTGTTTTGATGTTGTGTTGTGAAGTGTTGTGATAGTTTCCTGATAGTGATGGAATAATTTGGTTAATAATTAAATATAAAATGACATGGGCTAGTTTGGAATGGGTTGGAATAGATAATGAACATTGAATTAAATTGGTATATGTGGCTTAAATTGTTATTGTTAAATGTGAATTAAATAGGTTGGATAATGAAAATTGGTTGGTAATGTGAAATTTGGAAAATGTCTTAAATTGAGAAAGAAGATAAAATGTTGTTTGTGGCTCGTGGCTTGATGTGTAGTGTAGTGAATTTAGTAGTGGAATTGAAAGTGGTGGTGTTGTGAGGTTGGGTGGTGATGTTTTAAGTTGGTTGGTGTTTTGGTTATGAACCCATAGGTTGGGATTGTGTGTGGCTATGTGTGTGTGTGTGTGTGTACCTTGTATGTTCATTTTGATTTCTATTTGCACTCTGCCCATGTTGAGCACTTTGTGCTGACAATCAAATGTTTTGGGGGTGTTTTTTCCAACATCCCAGTGGTGAGGATGGATTGTTGGCTACCTTCTCTTCCCTAATATCTCTTTCAGGCGATGTTGACATGCACAGGCTATGATGGCCAAAAGTCAAAGGTGCATTGTGGTGATGTTTGATAAGATGAACTATAGTGGGGGCATGCATGGTAGGAGGAGGGCACATGGTTAATTTTTTTCATGTTCATGATACCCTATTACCCTAGTTATGTGTCTGAGGATGAATTGTAATGACCCAAGTGTCTTCGAGTGAGATATGGTGTGATGCAATGGTCTAGGTGTTTTTAAGAGAGATGTGATGTGATGTGATTGCTCAAGTGTCTTTGAGAAAGATGTGATGTGATGTGGTGACCCAAGTATTTTCAGAAGAGATGTGTTATGAGGGCCTAGGCGTCTTCAGGTGAGATGTGTTGTGATGACCTAAGTATCTATGAGGAGTGTAACGAGCCGAAATTTTGAATAAATCTTGTTTCCTAATTTTGTGTGTTATTTTATTTTTATACTCAACAAAACTGTTTCATTTGATAACATGAGTATAATTAAAATGAGACCGTTGGGTTTTGACTGTTATATGACCATTGGTCAATATGACCGCTGGAACTAAACTTTTAGATTATTGTCTCTAAATACAAGTGATCTTGGTTAATTAATATAGAAATAAGATTCGATGGCCTCATACAGTAGTCTCGGGCCAATCAAAGCCCATCTAACAGAACTTGGGAAGGAGGTAGCACCACTGGGCTTTGCTCTAGACCAAACCCAAGCCGAACTTCATCGTGTGAAGCTAGAACGGAATCGCCTTCGCGAGAAGTTCAAACTGATAGAAATTACTACTCGTGCAATTTTGACTGAGTCGCCCTCAGATTCTCTCACCTTATCACACCTTACACTTAGGTCCTATGCTGGGGTTATAATGGGCTATGTAAGGAGATCGTAACTTCCTTGTGTAATCCTTTGTTTTAAATAAAAATTTTGATTTCTTCTTATGATGAAGTTTATGAATTTTCAAATGTCCGGATAAATATAGTATGCATATTTTTGATGAATTTTAGAGAAAGGATATTTTAAAAATGTCTATGTAAACCTTAAATAATTAAAAATGTGTAATGATTTTCAAAAAAAGGCCTTCTACAATTATGTTCAGTACGAAATTTAGAGTCTAATAAGATCAACTTAATTTTCGATGAATAGTAAATTATGAATAGTGATTTTATGCTTAGGATTAGTAATGTGACCAAATGGATTAGTAAGCTCACTTAAAGAAATTATTAATATAATCTAGGCACCTTGATTAAGTAACGTGATTCAATAAAATGGTTAAATAACGGTTTCATAAATTATTAGTCAAGTATTAGTTTTTTCAGGTGAATAGTGTTTTTTAATTAAAAATTAAATTAAAAATATTTAGAAAATTATTTTTTATAAAATTGACTTTATTTTTGAATTCAAAACACCGATATTATGCTAAGGTAAATTTTGGGGATTTTTTTGAAAAAAAATGAATTTTTGGTGAATAGTGTATTTATTTAAAAATTAAATTAAAAATATTTAGAAAATTATTTTTATAAAATGTAGTTCATTTTTGAAATCAGAGCATTGATATTTGGTTAAGGTGAAATTTTGGGATTTTTCTGAGAAAGTTGAATTTTCGATGAATAGTGAAAATATAGTTTTTAAGTTACGGGTGTTTAATGACATCATTAAATGATGTATTAAGTATGTAATCAATATGGTTGACTTATTAATAGTAAAATAAGGTATTAGGTGTCCCAAGTGGCCAATACCATGGGAAAATACCATGGGCAAGCCCATGGTTTTGCCAAAAACCACCAATGAGGTGTCCCTTGGTTATTAATGTCTTGTCCCCTCACTTTCCCTATAAATACCAAGCCATCCTCTCATACATTCGACTCCAAATTAATCCTAAACGAAGTTATGGTCTCCTTAACTCCCAAGGAGTCCTCCCAAGGTGCCCCAAGCCCTCAAGGTCCCAACCATTGAGTTTTAAGAGTTACGTTTAAGGTAAGGGATCCTACCTCTCTCTTTCTTTTCAAGTAATCTCTTTTATGTCATTTCTTTTATGCTCCATGCTCTTATGTTGGAGGATGTTCTTTTATATTCCTCTTACTTCCCTTTTCATGTTCATATGATGAGATACCCCCTCTTTCTCTCATCAATTCATTTTAAGAAAGTTTAAATGACGCCGTTAGGCTGCCGAATTTTTAAGGGATTCGTTCACCTTTCTCATTTTTCAAAGTTCTAATTTCATGTAAAGTCTTTCAGGTTCCTTTTTATTATGTTGGGGTATGATCTCTATATCTTTAATACTTATCTTTTATGTTCATATGATGAGATACCCTATTTTATCTCGTCAATTCAATTTTTGTTGAAGTTTAGGTGACGTCGTTAGGCTGCCGAATTTTTAAGGGATTCGTTCACCTTTCTCATTTTTCAAAGTTCTACTTTCATGTCAAGTCTTTCAAGTTGCTTTTATTATGTTGGGGTATGATATCTATATCTATCATACTGATCTTTTATGTTCATATGATGAGAGACCCTATTTGATCTCATCAATTCATTTTTTTTGAAGTTTAGGTGACACCGTTAGGCTGCCGAATTTTTAAGGGATTCATTCACCTTTCTCAATTTTCAAAGTTCTACTTCCATGTCAAGTCTTTCAAGTTCCTTTTATTATGTTAGGGTATGATCTCTATATCTATAATACTGATATTGTATGTTCATATGATGAGATACCCTATTTGATCTCTTCAATTCTTTTTTTTGAAGTTTAAGTGATGTCGTTAAGCTGCCGAATTTTCATAAGATAAATATTATTTTTGTCTTCCTTTCATGTTCTTCACTTCATATGGTATATCTTTAAAATTTCATTACCATGTTCTTAAATCATTTATATTCTGTTCCCCTACTGTTTTATGGATCATTTATGAGTGGGTGACTCATGTCCCCTCTCTTTTCAATGTTTTCTAAAACCCTGAAACATAGCCGTTATGCTTCTGAATTTCCGTCTCAAAATGTCTCTCTCTTATCCTCAAATTCATTTATTTTATTAATTGAATACTCAAAGCTCTTTCTTATAAAGGGTTATTCACATATATACCAAAATTTACTATTTTAAATTCTGGGATTTACATACATGAGTCCCACTTTCCCTTTCCGTGGGTTTAACGTGACATAAAGATCATGTCTTTAAAGTAGTTTTTAAAACGTTATGATTATGAAATGAAACCCATTTATTTTATGCTATATGGGTTGTTTATTAAATGATTGATGATGATATATTTGTCTCACATGATAATAAAGGAAAATTTAAGGGTGCGCCCTGATAGCGCTCCAATGCATTGGGTAAAGACTTAATCTCTAGAGATGACCATTTTTAACGACACCTTGGTGAATAACCTTGGTAATTTTTAATGACACCTTGGGGATGGACCTTGGTGAAACAGAAATTATTGTCAATATTAAATGTTTTAGCCACATATTAAAGTTATGAAATGCGTTATTTTTATTATGATATGCCTCATGATTTCTTTCTCATGCCTTAAAGTTCTTTTTCATGACATTGTTGATGTATCTCAAGTTCACATGTTAAATGTTTCCCTTGTTTCCCTTACTGGGCCTTCTGCTCACCCTTTCTTTTGATGTATATCCCCAGGTTATGAGATTCAGTAATGAACCTAAGATGAATATAAGGAGAATCCTTTCAAGTGTTTAAGAAGGATGTTTTATGTTTTCATGTTTTAAGTTCCTGGTTTCCAAGACACTAAACCTTAAAGATCCTAGGTTTTGTAAAATGTAATAAAAAGTTATGTTATAAAAAGGTGGGATGCCATATTTGGTATCAAAGGATGGTTTAGTTATTTGTGGAAATTAGGATATGAAAACTCTAGGAAGAACCCTATAGAAATTTTTAAATATAAGAAATCTTCTTGGTATTTGGGTGAGTATTGAGTAAGGGATTGCCAAGCAAATACATCCCTGTCTGGATACGAGCAGGTAGAGGTGGCTCTGGCACAGATGTACATAGGGGTAAAACTTGAAAACACCGCTTTGAGCGAGACTCGAACGGGAATTGGTACATGATAACGGGTCTTGCTGCACTCTTGGTTACAACACTCCCAGAGGATATGCTTTGGTAAATTCATAAGCTTAGTATGAACAATTATTAAAGGAACAAAGATAAAATAAAATCAAGATTCACATAAGAATATATGATCATGGATAACCTAGATTGGAACCTAGGGGATCACAAGTTAAGGTATACTTTACTTCTACAAGTTTATCCTTCTATGCTTAAAGTTTCCTTTTAATGATTATTGGCTAAGTATTTAAGCCCCCTAATTATACGTTCTTTTCTTAGTTAATGGCAGGAAATAGAAGAGCATGTCCCAACAACCAATGTGATAGGAAATGTGACGATTTCCCTATTAATGTGATAGAGATGATGAAAGATCAAGTTGAACATATTGTGATTATTCCAAACCAGCTATCAAAAATCACAATTAATAATTGGTACCTAGTTGAATGCCCAAATTCATCAAGGAAGAAGAAGACAAAGTCTCAAGGATGTTCATCTGATAAAGTTGATAAGGGAAAGAAGACCCAATTTATTTTTTGCAAAAAGTGTGGGAAGAGGCACCAAGGAGAATTTCACAAAGGAACCAGGAGATGTTTTAAGTGTGGGAAGATAGGGCATAAAGTAGCCAATTGCTTTAAAAAAATAGATAATGTGACGAATGAAGATGAGGTTCGATCTAATGTACCTTATACATTTCGATGTCGTAAATGTGGAGAAGTTAGACATTATCCAAGGCAATGATCTCTTGAAATGGGTGAGAAGAATTATGAGCATCAACAATCTTAGAGGACAAGGGAACAATGCAAGTCCTATGCTGAGATGGATCATGATGACTGAAGTACATGTAACTTCTTCGCAATAATTGTCTATGTCATGTTGTATTTTAGTTCGTGCTCTATGAGCATATCTTTTATGTTTCTAAGATCATCGAGTCACTACCTAAGATGATTTTATATCATTAAGGAAAACATCTATTGTTATGTACCACATGTTTATGTAGTGAAGCTGTTCTTCTTAAAAAAAAGGTGATTAGGGGATTAAAAGATGATTATTATTTTGGAAGACGTTCACTATTTTGGGAACCCTATTTGATCGAGGTAAATATATTACTACGGTATTTTCTTTAAGGAGTAAACGTTGACTTATATTTTGAATAATCGATGAATTTAAGGTGAACTTATAGTAATTTAGGCTACATATGGAAATGATTAACCTATCTTGGGGAAAATGTGATTAGGTTAGTTACTTTTGTTATAAGATGATAAGAGTGGTTGATGTTGTTTGGAGATGAACGATAAAGTCTATCTTGGAAGACTATGTTATGAGATCATTCTTATAATTGGGTTTCAATCTTAGTTTGGTTTATTTTGAGTAATTTTAAGGACAGTTATTTATGGAATGGTCTATGATGAACTTTGGGTAGTACCATGGAACTTTGAAGATTTAAAAGTAGTTTCCCTTCCTATGAGATTCTTTATTTTTGAAGAGTTGTTTTATCTTACCCTTTCTGTTTTTGGGATAATGTTTAAAGATAGAAGAAATTGATAGTTAATCTTTTGTGGATTACGTGACTCTCAAGAAGATGATTCTTGTGTTTTGATGAGACCAAGTGTTTTTGAATGCTCATTGTTCGGAGAAAAGATTAGTTTTGGTAGAAACTTATTAAAGGATGAAACTCTACTTGAAGGTAGGTATATTCCTTTATGTTTTTGTTCTATGTAGTAAATGAATTCCTCAAAATTATGAAAAGGAACGTAAAACAAAAACGTTGTTGGTTTACGTTTCCTACTAGGTAATCAAAGACCGTTTACACACATCATAAGTTTGTGATTTTCTTGTGGTTAACTTTATCCTAATAATGTTTTCTATCACTCTCCCTCAGAACTTGACCCTTTGTTTTCTCCTCCATGTTCATGTTTTCCTACATGGATTCCTAGTGTGGGTTAATTCGGGTGACCTTTGTACTTCCCTTTCTTTCTTTTAAAGTAATAGTTTTACTGACTCCTTTTTTGATGTGGGACTTTCAATGAAATTTAAAAACCCAGTTTTAAAAATTGTGAGGACGCAATTTCTTAAGGGGGAAAGATTGTAATGACCCGGAATTTTGAATAAATCTTGTTTCCTAATTTAGTGTGTTATTTTATTTTTATACTCAACAAAACTATTTCATTTGATAACATGAGTATAATTAAAATGAGACCGTTGGGTTTTGACTATTATATGACCATTGGTCAATATGACCGCTGGAACTAAACGTTTCGATTATTGTCTCTAAATACAAGTGATCTTGGTTAATTAATATAGAAAGAAGATTCGATAGCCTCATCCAGTAGTCTCGAGCCAATTGAAGCCCATCTAATAGAACTTGGGAAGGAGGTAGCACCACTGGGTTTTGCTCTGGACCAAACCCAAGCCGAACTTCATCGTGTGAAGCTAGAACGGAATCGCCTTCGCGAGAAGTTCAAACTGATAGAAATTACTACTCGTGCAATGTTGACTGAGCTTCCCTCAGATTCTCTCACCTTAGCACACCTTACACTTAGGTCCTATGCTGGGGTTATAAGGGGCTATGTAAGGAGACCGTAACTACCTTGTGTAATCCTTTGTTTTAAATAAAATTTTTGATTTCTTCTTATGATGAAGTTTATGAATTTTCAAATGTCCAGATAAATATAGTATGCATATTTTTTATGAATTTTAGAGAAAGGATATTTTAAAAATGTATATATAAACCTTAAATAATTAAAAATGTGTAATGATTTTTAAAAAAAGGTCTTCTACAATTATGTTCAATATGAAATTTAGAGTCTAATAAGATCAACTTAATTTTTGATGAATAGTAAATTATGAATAGTGATTTTATGCTTAGGATTGGTAATGTGACCAAATGGATTAGTAATCTCACTTAAAGAAATTATTAATATAATCTAGGCACCTTGATTAAGTAATGTGATTCAATAAAATGGTTAAATAACGGTTTCATAAATTATTAGTCAAGTATTAGTTTTTTCAGGTGAATAGTATTTTTTAATTAAAAATTAAATTAAAAATATTTCGAAAATTATTTTTTATAAAATGGACTTTATTTTTGAATTCAGAACAGCGATATTATGGTAAGGTAAATTTTGGGGATTTTTCTGAAATAAATGAATTTTAGATGAATAGTGTATTTATTTAAAAATTAAATTAAAAATATTTAGAAAATTATTTTTATAAAATGGAGTTCATTTTTGAAATCAGAGCATAGATATTTGGTTAAGGTGAAATTTTGGGATTTTTCTGAGAAAGTTGAATTTTCGATGAATAGTGAAAATACAGTTTTTAAGTTACTGGTGTTTAATGACATAATTAAATGATGTATTAAGTATGTAATCAATATGGTCGACTTATGAATAGTAAGATAAGGTATGAGGTGTCCCAAGTGGCCAATACCATGGGCAAATACCATGGGCAATCCCATGGTTTTTCCAAAACCACCAATGAGGTGTCCCTTGGCCATTAATGCCTTGTCCCCTCACTTTCCCTATAAATACCAAGCCATCCTCTCATCCATTCAAATCCAAAATCATACTCAATGAAGTTCTGGTCTCCTTACCTCCCAAGGTTCCCCCAAGCCCTCAAGGTCCCAACCTTTGAGTTTTAAGAGTTACGTTTAAGGTAAGGTATCATACCTCTCTCTTTCTTTTCAAGTAATCTCTTTTATGTCATTTCTTTTATGCTCCATGATATTATGTTGGAGGATGTTATTTTATATTACTTTTACTGCCCTTTTTATGTTCATATGATGAGAGACCCTCTCTTGCTCTCATCAATTCATTTTAAGAAAGTTTAAATGACGTCGTTAGGCTATCGAATTTTTAAGGGATTCGTTCACCTTTCTCATTTTTCAAAGTTCTACTTTCATGTCAAGTCTTTCAAGTTTCTTTTTATTATGTTGGGGTATGATATCTATATCTATCATACTGATCTTTTATGTTCATATGATGAGAGACCCTATTTGATCTCATCAATTCATTTTTGTTGAAGTTTAGGTGACGTTGTTAGGCTGCCGAATTTTTAAGGGATTCGTTCACCTTTCTCATTTTTCAAAGTTCTACTTTCATGTCAAGTCTTTCAAGTTCCTTTTATTATGTTGAGGTATGATCTCTATATATATTATATTGGTATTTTATGTTCATATGATTAGAGACCATATTTGATCTCGTCAATTCATTTTTGTTGAAGTTTAGGTGACACCGTTAGGCTGCCAAATTTTTAAGGGATTCGTTCACCTTTCTCATTTTTCAAAGTTCTACTTTCATGTTAAGTCTTTAAAGTTTCTTTTATTATGTTGGCGTATGATCTCTGTATCTATCATACTGATCTTTTATTTTCATATGATGAGAGACCCTATTTGATCTCGTCAATTCTTTTTTTGAAGTTTAAGTGACATCGTTAGGCTGCCGAATTTTCATAAGAGAAATCTTATTTTTGTCTCCCTTTCATGTTCTTCACTTCATATGGTATATCTTTAAAATTTCATTACCATGTTCTTAAATTTTTTATATTTTGTTCCCCTACTGTTTTATGGATCATTTATGAGTGGGTGACCCATGTCCCCTCTCTTTTCAATGTTTTCTAAAACCCTGAAACATAGCTGTTATGCTACTGAATTTCCGTCTCAAAATATCTCTCTCTTATCCTCAAATTCATTTATTTTATTAAGTGAATACTCAAAGCTCCTTCTTCTAAAGGGGTATTCACATATATAACAAAATTTACTATTTTAAATTCTGTGATTTACATACATGAGACCCACTTTCCCTTTCCGTGGGTTTAACGTGACATAAAGATCATGTCTTTAAAGCACTTTTTAAAACGTTATGATTATGAAATGAAACCCATTTCTTTTATGCTATATGGGTTGTTTATGAAATGATTGATGATGATATATGTGGCTCACATGATAATAAAGACAAATTTAAGGGTGCGCCCTGATAGCGCTCCAATGCATTGGGTAAAGACTTAATCTCTAGAGATGACCATTATTAACGATGCCTTGGTGAATAACCTTGGTAATTTTTAATGACACCTTGGGGATGGACCTTGGTGAAACATAAATGATTGTCAATATTAAATGTTTTAGCCACATATTCAAGTTATGAAATACGTTATTTTTGTTATGATATGCCTCATGATTTCTTTCTCATGCCTTAAAGTTCTTTTTCATGACATTGTTGATGTATCTCAAGTTCACATGTTAAATGTTTCTCTTGTTTCCCTTACTAGGCCTTCTGCTCACCCTTTCTTTTGATGTATGTCCCCAGGTTATGAGATGCAGTAATGAACCTATGATGAAAATAAGGAGAAGCCTTTCAAGTGTTCAAGAAGGATGTTTTATGTTTTCATGTTTTAAGTTCCCGGTTTCCAAGACACTAAACCTTAAAGATCATCGGTTTTGTAAAATGTAATGAAAAGTTATGTTATAAAAAGGCGGGATTCCATAAGAAGGATGTTATATAGAAGAGATGGTAGTGCCAGGACATATGATGTTGGGGTGTGAGAGTGTAAAATTAGCGGGAAAGCGGTGCATGGTACTCTTTTTATTGATATTCTTCTTATTATCTTATTATACTTGAATGCGTTATTTGGTGAGCGTGTTTTGGTGAGAATATGATTGACTAATTTAACTACTTAGGTGTTGTTGGTTCCATTATTTTCTCATGGGCTCATTAGTATACTCTTTTTTCACATGTGCATGAGATACTTTGGATATTATCCTACTAAGTGTACTTGTAAACTCACCATACATATATACAAATTGTTTTCAGGTTTCCAAGAGGACTTCAAGGACTATGTTGGACATTTCTGGTTCGAACTCTGGAGCTGCTATTGAGTCGCTGCTATAGGAATTTTCTTTCGGTATTTTATTTGGAAATTCCCTGTATTTGTTTACTTTATGCATGCATTATGGGATGGTTTTTGGTTTACTTTTATATTATGTCATGGAGTTAATTGATCGTTTATATCCTATCTTTTAATCCTATTATTATAGAGGGAAATGTCTCCTGTTTGTTATATTTTTATACCCTCAGTGTTAATCGCCAACCCGAGGCTTACTGAGGGTGGGACTCGGGGGGTTATTGTCTCCCTTCCTTCATTGTTATCCTAGGAGAGATACCTTTGGAGGGAGGGGTCGTAACAGGTGTACTCTCGAAGTCAACTATACCAAGTTCATAGTTTGTATTTCTCAATTTTGATAAAAAAAATGTTACAAGGAGTTTATATAAATAGTATTTGCCACTTTAGACCAACATTTTTGCTACATATGGAATCTTTGGAACAAAAATGATTATGATATTACTATTACTTTTAAGAACCAACTGAAGATATCTGTATTATATTTCAAGATGTAAAAGTGCCATGCAAAAAAAATCTTATTATATTTTATAAGTTATGTCAACTACATTACATATTGTTGTAGATACCAACTGCAGTTGTTGATCAGTGATGGTACTAGATCAATGTCTATTGTTCTATTTAAGAAACAAGTGATGCAATTCATGCAGAAATTAGCATCTGAGCAGAGAAACGATCTTATTCATGAAACTCATTAGTGTTTCTCTTTATATACTTTAAATTTACTATACATTAATTAATAACCAATAGATATACATTACAGGATAATGATGAATTTGGTTTTCCAGCCGAGCTCAATGTATTCAAACATAAAACACTACTCTTGACTATTGTGATTTTAGATTTAAATGTCTGCAATCGACATTGACCCTGTGAACAAAATACATTCAAGGTACTTTTTGTTATAGACGATGTAAATGAGGTCATAATTTACAACATTCCTACACAAGAAAATGACGTACGACTTCCATGTTTATTTATAGTACTATATAAAATTTGTTCATTTTAGATGACAACGTTCAAATTTTACAGTTTGAAAGATCAAATGGAAATATAAAGGTATTAGAATAAATGTTTTACAATTCTCTTGGTACAATATCTAATGGAACTATAAAATTATATATTCACTGAGTATATTCCTTCAATAATATTATGTAGGATGACGACTATGTTGGATTTTCAAGCATATTCAGTCAGGAAGATGAAATTTTTGACATATCCCCCTCCAGAGCAATAACTTCAGTACATTCTTCAAATATCTTTTCAATTTTGGAGTTTCTAAATAAACATTACCTTTGGTTGTACACTACCTTTATTCACACACTAAAATATATATTATACTCACATACTATAAACGCATGCCCTAAAGCCAATACACAATATATGTATAGAAGAATTTGCTAAAAGATTTTGAAGATGTAGATGACCTTGAAAGAGGAAGTAATGACACAAATTTGGATTATCGAAGCTTACGAAACAATGATGTTCAATTTCAAATAGCATCCACCTCCATTAAAAAGAACATGAAGTATGAGAAGATAATCTAACTATTTTCCATTCAGGTAATGCATATATATTAATCTACAGTTAATTTGACATTTGAAATATAATCATATTATCTATTTCATATTGAGCATTCAAAATATTATTTATTTTTCAATATTCTATTCCAATCCATTAATTATGACTTCATTTTGATGTGTTAGCATTTTTTAATGGCTATTTTTTTAGAGTGTACCAAAACTGATGCCCAATAGAAGTGCACATAACTACTTTTGACCCACTAGACACCCAATTGAACCTTACTAAACACCTGATGTCTATGTTAGACAATATAGATCATGTAATTGTCTTTTTTTCAAACGAATGTTTACTTTCCATGTAGTCATGTCCGGTTCATTTTACAAATGTACAGGTTCATACAATTCATTTAAATGTTGTGTAGATTTTATTAATCATCTTTTACGTATAGATTTGTACAATTCATTAAATTGTTGTACATATTTAACATACGCACACACACACACACATTTAACAATTTGTATAGATAAGTGCATTGGTAGGCATACAAAATATTTGTGCATTCAGTCTATAAACGGTGTTATGATCTTATATAGTATTAAAAGTGTCAGGATCTTATATCTTCTACAATCATTGTTGTGATCTTACCATTATAATTTTGTTAAAGCTCCAATCACTGTTATGATCTTATGTAGTATTTTTTAGTAGGTTCCCTTATAAATTGTTTTGATTTCTACAATTGTAAGCATGCAGTGTGCAACCAGTGTACTTTATGAATGTTTGAGAATAATAAGAATACAAAATGTTTACAATCTATACAATATGTAAGCATACAAATAGTTTGAGGAAAGTTCATATTGACATTTTTTATAATTAATGCAATCTGAAACCAAACAATCTTTAAGGATGCAATTTTTGCAGATTGTATGGATTTCCGGTTATTATACATTTAAAAATCCATTTAATAGTTGTACATGCCATATAATTCATTAGTAATTGTAAATATTTGTATTCGTACATCATATACAATGTAAAGAACAAATCCATATTATACTAATCTATACAATTTATTTATTACATTCTCTCATAGTTTAAGAAAACTCAATATTCCGTTAATGTACAAAACAATTTGTCTTACACATTATTATTTTTTGGTCCAATTATATTAAACTACAGTTTCAACAAAGCTACTTAGTTATTAGTATGTATTGGATGTAGTGCAGGTTCAGTAACATTCGTTATAGTTTGCAGTCAATAGTATGTGATTATTTATAAACCATTTTCATGTATTTTTTGTTTACTGCAATTTCAATCAGTATGACATTTAAAGTTGTCATTCCATGAGGCAAAATTTGAGTCAGGTTCTTTCATTAAACATCATGAAAATGCCAAAGAATATCATGTGTTTATTTACTAATGACGTTTTTAATTTTTTTACCAAACTTATCTGTTGCTTGAATTTCATTATTACGATACACCTCAAATTATGAATGAATTGGATTCTCCTGATTTCAAATTGACATTCAGTGATTTTGATTCTCCGGCTTCCTTCAAACATAATTTGTTTACAATTGTTTAAATTTGGGTTTGTCTAATTTAGATCCTTAAGCTTTATATCATTGTTTCATAACTTATTTTCCAATTATTTTATCAACTTTTAAACAATATTACATGGTTTCATTCAACGTTGACTATTTATTCATTTAATTCTATAATTCATAATTAACACATTATTTTTAAAGATAAAAATACACATCTAATCATTTGAAATTGCATTGGGAAAATATTAGTTATATTATTATTATTATTATTATTTTTAGTATTAAAAACAGAGTCCTGGCCCGGGTTTATTTGTAGGGTTGTGTGGGGCAATTGCGGCTGTACCGAAGATATAGGTAGAAAATCGGCACGCATAGTGGATGTAGAAAAACGGCTCTGCATCTGAAAAGAGGTTCGCTCGGCCCGCCCGCTGTACCAAAATTTCGAGAAGGTGTGAATGCTGGTAACAAAGTTGGGGGAAACAAGGACGAGAACCCGATTGTATGTCAAAATCATAACTAGAACAGATCTTTGCCTGAAAAAACTGTCGATCACGGGCAGCATCCGAGATGGGTTTGCTGCTTTTCCTCAGGGTCGTGTCGAGGGTTGCTGATATTTTTGCTTGGTGGGTGCATCCCCTCTCTTGCAACTTCCCCTCTCCATTAACTTTATTAGTCTAAACAGTGGTTTCGTTTTGCTCTGATCGATCAATCTTCTAATATCTTTATATCATTTTCCAAATATGGTGATGATGCATTTGCATTTCAATGGCAGCCCCTTGTTAGCCGTGATCTACCCCCTGTAAGTTCATCGACCGTTCCCTGGTTCTTAAGCTCACTCAATACTGATCGCATTTTTTCACGCGCTTGCTTTTCTGAAATTCTCCATGAGTTTTCGATTTGAGTTAACTCGAAATTGGTGGGTTCTGGTGTTCTTAATCTGTTTATTTGTTGCAGTTGCGTTTCGATTTGGGCAATAGAATCAAACGCGACTGCTACCATTATGAAGTTGACCAAGTACTGGGTTCTCTTCGCGTTGTTTTTGCTGCTTGAGCTGCTTCTCGCCAAACTACTTGAATGGTAAGGCTGCTATTTTTCATTTATCAAACGATTATTTGAATGTTAAGCCCGCTGTCTTGCATCTTCTAACCTTTCCTTCCCAGATTTTCTTGAAAATTGTCTTTATTAATGTGCGACTGGATTCAAACTCCGCAGTGTACCTTCCCCTATTTTACACACCGTCAGCAATGCCTTCGATTCAACTTCTCTTGTCTAAACAATATATATCACTGCCAACATTTCAGGCTTCCGTTGTGGCCCCTCCTGAAGTTAGTGTTCATCTGTTTGTTCGTGATGCCTCACTTTGATGGCGCCTCCCATGCATACGTTAGACTCTCACAAGAGCTGGTGACTCTGAAACTGGTCTCTGCTTGCTTCCTCAACCTAAAAATCAAGGTGTTTG